>JACEEZ010021752.1:515996-553496 GCA_016584305.1 Chionoecetes opilio
GTCAATAATAGTCAATAAATAGCCCATAAATAGTCAATAATAGTCAATAAATAGCCCATAAATAGTCAATAATAGTCAATAAATAGCCCATAAATAGTCAATAATAGTCAATAAATAGATCGTTAAATAATAGTTCAATAATATAATAATTGATAGCTATAGTCAGTTAATCTTGGAGGAGTGGACCGTGGAGGGCAGTTTACCGGCCAGTCCATCGCTGCCCCGGGACAGAGACACACGCCTCCCAGAAGACAGGAAGGAGAGCGCGGGCCGTTGGTAACCCAGACCGGCCTATGATGTGCCCACCTAGGATGATGGAACCAAACACATTTGGTTCGGTTCCATCATTTGTGTCTGGGTTCCATCATTTGTGTCTGGGTTCCATCATTTGTGTCTGGGTTCCATCCTTTGTGTCTGGGTTCCATCATGTGTGTCTGGGTTCCATCATTTGTGTCTGGGTTCCATCATGTGTGTCTGGGTTCCATCATTTGTGTCTGGGTTCCATCATGTGTGTCTGGGTTCCATCATTTGTGTCTGGGTTCCATCATGTGTGTCTGGGTTCCATCATTTGTGTCTGGGTTCCATCATTTATGTCTGGGTTCCATCATTTGCGTCTGGGTTCCATCATTTGTGTCTGGGTTCCATCATTTGTGTCTGGGTTCCATCATTTGCGTCTGGGTTCCATCATGTGTGTCTGGGTTCCATCATGTGTGTCTGGGTTCCATCATTTGTGTCTGGGTTCCATCATTTGTGTCTGGGTTCCATCATTTGCGTCTGGGTTCCATCATTTGTGTCTGGGTTCCATCATTTGTGTCTGGGTTCCATAATTTGTGTCTGGGTTCCATCATTTGTGTCTGGGTTCCATCATTTGTGTCTGGGTTCCATCATGTGTGTCTGGGTTCCATCATTTGTGTCTGGGTTCCATCATTTGTGTCTGGGTTCCATCATTTGTGTCTGGGTTCCATCATTTGTGTCTGGGTTCCATCATTTGTGTCTGGGTTCCATCATGTGTGTCTGGGTTCCATCATTTGCGTCTGGGTTCCATCATGTGTGTCTGGGTTCCATCATTTGTGACTGGGTTCCATCATTTGTGTCTGGGTTCCATCATTTGTGTCTGGGTTCCATCATGTGTGTCTGGGTTCCATCATTTGCGTCTGGGTTCCATCATGTGTGTCTGGGTTCCATCATTTGTGTCTGGGTTCCATCATTTGTGTCTGGGTTCCATCATTTGCGTCTGGGTTCCATCATTTGTGTCTGGGTTCCATCATTTGTGTCTGGGTTCCATCATTTGTGTCTGGGTTCCATCATTTGCGTCTGGGTTCCATCATGTGTGTCTGGGTTCTATCATTTGTGTCTGGGTTCCATCATTTGTGTCTGGGTTCCATCATTTGCGTCTGGGTTCCATCATTTGTGTCTGGGTTCCATCATTTGTGTCTGGGTTCCATCATTTGTGTCTGGGTTCCATCATTTGTGTCTGGGTTCCATCATTTGTGTCTGGGTTCCATCATGTGTGTCTCGGTTCCATCATTTGCGTCTGGGTTCCATCATTTGTGTCTGGGTTCCATCATGTGGGGTCTGGGTTCCATCATTTGTGTCTGGGTTCCATCATTTGTGTCTGGGTTCCATCATTTGCGTCTGGGTTCCATCATTTGTGTCTGGGTTCCTCATATGTGTGTCTGGGTTCCATCATTTGTGTCTGGGTTCCATCATTTGTGTCTGGGTTCCATCATTTGTCTGGGTTCCATCATGTGTTTCTGGGTTCCATCATTTGCGTCTGGGTTCCATCATTTGTGTCTGGGTTCCATCATTTGTGTCTGGGTTCCATCATGTGTGTCTGGGTTCCATAATTTGTGTCTGGGTTCTATCATGTGTGTCTGGGTTCCATCATTTGTGTCTGGGTTCCATCATGTGTGTCTGGGTTCCATCATTTGTGTCTGGGTTCCATCATGTGTGTTTGGGTTCCATCCTTTGTGTCTGGGTTCCATCATTTGTGTCTGGGTTCCATCATGTGTGTCTGGGTTCCATCCTTTGTTTCTGGGTTCCATCCTTTGTGTCTGGGTTCCATCATTTGTGTCTGGGTTCCATCCTTTGTGTCTGGGTTCTATCATTTGTGTCTGGGTTCCATCATTTGTGTCTGGGTTCCATCATTTGTGTCTGGGTTCCATCATTTGTGTCTGGGTTCCATCATTTGTGTCTGGGTTCCATCATTTTGGTCTGGGTTCCATCATTTGTGTCTGGGTTCCATCATTGTGTCTGGTTCCATCCTTTGTGTCTGGGTTCCATCATGTGTGTCTGGGTTCCATCATTTGTGTCTGGGTTCCATCCTTTGTGTCTGGGTTCCATCCTTTGTGTCTGGGTTCCATCATGTGTGTCTGGGTTCCATCATTTGTGTCTGGGTTCCATCATGTGTGTCTGGGTTCCATCATTTGTGTCTGGGTTCCATCATTTGTGTCTGGGTTCTATCATTTGTGTCTGGGTTCCATCATTTGTGTCTGGGTTCCATCCTTTGTGTCTGGGTTCCATCATGTGTGTCTGGGTTCCATCATTTGTGTCTGGGTTCCATCCTTTGTGTCTGGGTTCCATCCTTTGTGTCTGGGTTCCATCCTTTGTGTCTGGGTTCCATCCTTTGTGTCTGGGTTCCATCATTTGTGTCTGGGTTCCATCATGTGTGTCTGGGTTCCATCATTTGTGTCTGGGTTCCATCCTTTGTGTCTGGGTTCCATCCTTTGTGTCTGGGTTCTATCATTTGTGTCTGGGTTCCATCATTTGTGTCTGGGTTCCATCATTTGTGTCTGGGTTCCATCATGTGTGTCTGGGTTCCATCATTTGTGTCTGGGTTCCATCCTTTGTGTCTGGGTTCCATCCTTTGTGTCTGGGTTCCATCCTTTGTGTCTGGGTTCCATCATGTGTGTCTGGGTTCCATCATTTGTGTCTGGGTTCCATCATGTGTGTCTGGGTTCCATCATTTGTGTCTGGGTTCCATCATTTGTGTCTGGGTTCCATCCTTTGTGTCTGGGTTCCATCATGTGTGTCTGGGTTCCATCATTTGTGTCTGGGTTCCATCATTTGTGTCTGGGTTCCATCATTTGTGTCTGGGTTCCATCATTTGTGTCTGGGTTCCATCATTTGTGTCTGGGTTCCATCATTTGTGTCTGGGTTCCATCATTTGTGTCTGGGTTCCATCATTTGTGTCTGGGTTCCATCATTTGTGTCTGGGTTCCATCCTTTGTGTCTGGGTTCTATCATTTGTGTCTGGGTTCCATAATTTGTATCTGGGTTCCATCATTTGTGTCTGGGTTCCATCCTTTGTGTCTGGGTTCTATCATTTGTGTCTGGGTTCCATCATTTGTGTCTGGGTTCCATCATTTGTGTCTGGGTTCCATCCTTTGTGTCTGGGTTCTATCATGTGTGCCTCTCTTGTTCTGCTCATAAAAAGGATGCCATCAGTATACGCCAAGTAACATCTAACCAAATCTCTTGTTTCTTACTATAATTTTGTGATGGCTCCAGCCAGAGCTTATCTTACTTTTGTAATAAAAAAATATAAAAAAAAATATATATATAATGGCTATTTGAGATCCGGGGATATTCATTAAACATTGGGGGCTATACCTCGTCCCCAATGCTCAGGCCTAACTACGCCAATGCACCTGTATAGTACATAGCGTCACACCTGTATATGACGTTACAACTGTATACATAGCGTCACACCTGTATATGACGTTACAACTGTATACATAGCGTCACACCTGTATATGACGTCACACCTGTATATATCGTTACAACTGTATACATAGCGTCACACCTGTATATGACGTTACAACTGTATACATAGCGTCACACCTGTATATGACGTTACAACTGTATACATAGCGTCAACCTGTATATGACGTTACAATTGTATACATAACATCACACCTGTATATGACGTTACAATTGTATACATAGCGTCACACCTGTATATGACGTTACAACTGTATACATAACGTCACACCTGTATATGACGTTACAACTGTATACATAGCGTCACACCTGTATATGACGTTACAACTGTATACATAACGTCACCATATGATACAATGACGTCATATCAACGTATTGACGTACAACTGTATACATAACGTCACACCTGTATATGACGTTACAACTGTATACATAACGTCACACCTGTATATGACGTTACAACTGTATACATAGCGTCACACCTGTATATTAAATAACGTAACACTAGAAAAATTCTACATCAGGCATATGTTGAAACTTATTGGGTGAAAAAAATGTATATTTAGTTGATATGCAATGGGTTGTTTTCTTTTTTTTCGAAATTTCGTCAGTCAATTTTTTTTTTTGTGTGTGTGTGTGTATGTGTGTGTGTGTGTGTGTGTGTGTGTGTGTGTGTGTGTGTGTGTGTGTGTGTGTGTGTGTGTGTGTGTGTGTGTGTGTGTGTCTTCACGTTTGTGTCATTTATACTTTTATCGTATTGTCGTTGTTGTTTATCTTCTACATATTTTTCCTTCATCTCCGTCGTCGTCCTTTTCGTGCTTTCAGCCAAAACTCTAGCACTTGCCACCCTGTCTCCCCCCGTCCCTGCCCCCGTTCCCCCTCCGTCCCTCCCCCTGTCCCTAGCCCCCCCCCCCTTACCCCCCCTGCCCCCCCTGTCCCTGCCGTCACCTGGGGTCTGCCGTTCCACTTGATTTATGTCCCGTATAACTGTGGGTCTCCTTGGCTTTCTCTCCTTGATATGGTAAACGAAGTATATTTAAATCAGGTGGTCCGTGAGCCTACAAGGGATAATAGTATCCTAGATTTAGTTTTCACTACCGACATTGATCTGATTGATTACTGCGATATAGGTGAACATTTGGCAAACAGTGATCACAGGCTAATCAGATGCGGCATAAATTGCAATGTAGACATCACAGAAAATCGGTTACTAGTCCTAAATTATAATAAAGCAGATTTCACGAAGATCAGCAGGGTACTAAGAGAGGTTGAATGGATTGACCTACTAAATGGTAATAACGCCGAAAACATGTGTAATGTATTCACAAATAAACTTCAATCGGTGGTGGAAAAACATGTTCCCATGGTAAGAAAACGTTTGAATAACATAAACAGACCCTGTTGGAAGACAAATGAGATTCAACAAATCATTGGCAGTAAGCGCCGAGCGTATAAAGTTTACAAACGATCAAATGCAGACTGCGATTCTAGAGAATACAATGACGTAAAACGTCGTTGCAAAGGACTAATTAAGTCTAAAAAGCGCGAGTATGAAGAAAAAATTGCAAAGGAATCCAAATCAAACCCGAAAAGGTTCTTTCAATACGTTCGAAGTAAGAAAAACGTCAAAACAAGTATTGGGCCACTGAAAGATAAAAATAACATCTTGGTAAATGATAATAAGAGTATGGCGTTCGTACTCAATGAATACTTTAATGCGGTATTTATTAAAGAAGACGAAGCTCCGTTACCAGAACCAGTAAACATGTATGCGGGACTCGAAAGGGATAGACTGGTAATAGGAGAGATAACAGTAGGCGAAATATCAAAGTATTTGCTGAAACTTGACCCAGCAAAATCCGTGGGGGTGGACGAAATCTCGCCGCGACTACTTCGCGAATGTCACAGTCAACTTTCGCTCCCATTAAAGATTATTCTCAATAAATCGCTATTGAACAAAAATGTTCCTAGTATGTGGAAATTAGCTAATGTTACACCGATATTCAAGAAAGGGAGTAAGAGCCTCGCAAGTAATTATCGCCCAATTAGTCTAACGTCCGTGATTGTTAAACTATTTGAGAAAATATTGCGGGATAAAATAGTGTCTTTTCTCGATGAAAATAACTCAATACTAAACTCCCAGCATGGATTTCGAAATAAGAGATCCTGCTTAACAAACCTACTGGATTTTTTTAATGTCATTTATTCAAACTGGGACGCTAAAATTCCCTCGGATGTAATATACCTTGATTTTCAGAAAGCCTTCGATACAGTTCCCCATAAGCGACTTTTGACCAAGCTAAGGGCACATGGCTTAGGAGAGCAATTATGTTCATGGATTGGCGATTGGCTTTCAAATCGCAAACAACGGGTAGTAATAAATGGCGAAACATCTGATTGGTTAGATGTTACTAGTGGGGTGCCTCAGGGCTCGGTCTTGGGTCCTACTCTTTTTCTGATATATATCAATGATCTGGACTGCGGACTTGTATCTAAAATATCGAAATTTGCAGATGACACCAAATTAGGCGGTAAAGCATATACTAGAGAAAACTGCGAACTCATACAAAGTGATCTCGACAAACTATCAGATTGGAGTGATAAATGGCTATTAAAATTCAATTCCGATAAATGTAAAGTAATACATATAGGCAACGATAACCTCAAATATAACTATCAAATGCAAAATATATCGCTAACTGAAGTATAGCAGGAAAGAGATTTAGGTGTCATCATCAGTAACGATCTTAAAACCAGTCCGCATTGTCTAGCTGCCAGGAAAAAGGCGAATATGATGTTGGGCTTCATTAAACGCAACTTTGAACATAAAATTCCGAAAGTAATGACACAATTATACACGTCCTTGGTTAGGCCGCACTTAGAATATGCCGTTCAATTCTGGTCGCCCTGTTTCGTAAAAGATCAAGCCAAATTGGAATCAGTGCAAAGAAGAGCAGCCAAACAAATTCCATCTCTGCGAGATTCATCTTATGAAGAGAGACTGCGGAAACTTAATATGTTTTCCTTAAGGATCGTAGAATCCATGGGGACTTGATAGAAACCTTTAAGATCCTAAAAGGATTTGATGTCATTAATCAAGATAACCTATTCGAGCTTTCTCTTCAAGTGACAACAAGAAATAATGGTTTAAAACTAAACGGTCAACGTCACAGATCTCCGTAAAAAGTATTTTAATGTTAGAGTCGTTGATAGATGGAACAAGTTACCAGCAAATGTTGTCGGAGCCAGCACAATAACTACATTTAAAAACAGACTTGACGCGCACTGTAAAGTAAATGGGTATTGATAGTGGCCTGCGAATTCATATTTAGTCCCCCGGATCGATTAGTTGTAGTGGTAGTGGTAGTTGTAGCTAGTAATTTCATATCCTATCATTCTTCACTACGTAACTTCCATGTTCCTATCCTCGTTCGGGACATGGTATCATTTTCCAACTGTTTTCTTACATGTAGTTGATAGTTAGTAGTATGTAGTTCAGCAGATACCCTCGTCATGGACCATTAGGTCTCCTGGTGTCTGTTATTCCTATGTAATCCTATGTAATCCTTCCCTTCTTCCTTCCATCCTTTACTCTCTTTTTCTTCCTTTCCTATATATCTTATTTCTATTGTGGCGTATTTTCTTTCCTTCTTTCCCGTTATCTTTTATTCCGTCATTCTTCTTTCCTTCCTCTCTTGCTCATTTTCCTTCCTTTTCTTTCATTATTTTTCATTTACCTTATATTTCTATTGTAGCGTCTTTCTTTACTGACCTTCCTTCCTTCCTTCCTTCCTTCCTTTCTTGCTTTTTTTCCTTTCCTTCCTTCCTTCCTTGCTCCTTCTCATTTCCTTTCCTCCCATTCTTACAATCTTTATTTCCTTTGTCGATTCTTTTTTCCTTCCTTCCTTTCTTCCATCTATTCTCGTTTCCCCCTTGTTATTTCCTCTCCATCCCTCCGTCTAGCCATTCATCCATACCGTCTGTTTCCCTCTTTCTCATGTTCTCCTTCCTTCCTTCCTTCCTTTCCTTCCTTCCTTCCTTCCTTCCTCCTTTGTTCGCTAAATATACCACCAAAATAATCCGTAAATTTGACTCCTATACATAATGTGATGACGGGTGGTGATGTAGTGACGTGGTGATGATGGTGATGATGGGTGGTGATGAATGGTGATGATGGAGTGATGGGGTGATAAAAGGTGATGATGACGGGTGGTGATGGTGATGAATGGTGATGAATGGTGATGGTGATGAAGGGTGTTGATGGAGAGTGACGAGTGGTGATGGTGGTGTTGGAGCTAAGATGAATGGTGATGTGAATGGTTAGTCAGGTGGTGATGATGATGGTGATGATGGTGTGTTGCTGGGAGGATGGGAAAGAGGTGATGGGAAAGCGGTGATGGGACTGTGGTGATGGGACAGATTGTTATGATTATTAGTATCAGTATCATCATCATCATCATCATCATCATCATCATCATTATCATCATCATCATCATCAACACAACAATTTCGTCCATTTTTATTTATTTTCTCCAATCGTTTTTTTCTTTCCGCATGTGTTCCTAAATCGTAAATATATGATGCTTCAATTTGTTTTTCTCCTCCTCCTCCTCCTCCTCCTTGTCTTCTTCCTCCTCCTCCTTGTCTTCTTCCTCCTCCTCCTTGTCTTCTTCCTCCTCCTCCTCCTTATCTTCTTCCTCCTCCTCCTTGTCTTCTTCCTCCTCCTCCTCCTTGTCTTCTTCCTCCTCCTCCTTGTCTTCTTCTTCCTCCTCCTCCTCCTCCTCCTCCTCCTCCTCCCCTCCTCCTCCTCCTCCTCCTCCTCCTCCTCCTCCTCCCGGTCACTGGTGAGTTCTCTCTCTCTCTCTCTCTCTCTCTCTCCTCTCTCTCTCTCTCTTCTCTCTCTCTCCTCTCTCTCCTCTCCTCTCCTCTCTCTCTCTCTCCTCTCTCTCTCTCTCTCTCTCTCTCTCTCTCTCTCTCTCTCTCTCTCTCTCTCTCTTCTCTCTCTTTCACTACTCAAAGGACTCATAGGGATTCCTTTGTTATCTTAGCGTTACAGAATACAAAGGGAAGACATGTAGTATTCTCATCGCCTTCCAGGTAGATAATTAAGTGTACTATATTACTAAATATATGTGTACTTAATGTGTACTTATATGTGGAGGTAATTAAGTATACGTACACCTGGACTAATGGCTAGTAGATCTAATAGCCTGATAATAATAGATAACAATAATAATATACCTGATAATAATGAATAATAGTAACAATAGATCTAATAACCTGGACTACGCCTAATAGTTCAGACATTGTACATAATAAATCGCTAGGCTGTGAATGTTTGAGGTGGTGTTTTTTCTTTGCTGTATGAATGGGAAAAATATACTAACATCGACTTATTTGTTTACATATATACTTGCATACGTACACACACACATATACACACACACACACACGCACACACACACACACACACGTATATATATACACACACACACACACGTACTAGAATACCCCAGACTGCGAAAAGAAGGAGAAATCACGTCCTAAATATACTTATTCAATTCTTTGGTCCGTATTGTTTGCAGCAGAGAGAAAATTAAGAAAAATAGACAAATATACTGGTGATAATAAGACGTATTTGAGGCGTGACCGAAATACAAATATTTTTTCCGTGTAATGTGAAGAAAGTATCAGTTTTTTCCCAGGTATTGTAAGAGCAAGTAGCTTTTTTAGGAGTTGTGTATAATAATGTGGTATAATACAGCAAAATATTGGGGTATAAGGCTATAAAGAAGGTAGTTTTTAATGATATATAAATAGAGGTATAGTTTTTTTTAAAGTATTATAAGGGCAGGTAGCTTTTTCAGGAGCTGTGTCTATAATAATGTGGGATAATAAGGCATACTATTGATGTATAAGGCTATGAAGCAGGTAGTTTTTAAAGGTACCATAGACAGAGGTGTCACTTTTTTTTCAGGTAGAATGGGATGGATAAAGCAACATTTCTAAGCACTGTAATAATAAATTAAAAAAACAAAAAAAAACCCATAATAATAATAAAAATAATAAAAAACAATTCTAATAAAAAAAACGTAAAAAAAACCTTATCCTCCCTTTAAACCCGAGGATAAGTTTTTTGTCCCAGATAAAATGAAGCTCTCTCAGATATCGGGGGTGCCGGGAAATAGAAGAACTGTTAGGACGAAGAGAGCGTTGGCAATGTATATTAGGATCATCTTGTTGCTGTTGTGGCGTGTTTTTCAGACGATGTTTTCTCCTCTTGCATTGGATGACGTCAAGATTAGTAGTAACAGTGGTGGTGGTAGTAGTAGCAGTGGTGGTGGTAGTAGTAGCAGTGGTGGTGGTAGAAGTAAGAGTGGTGGTGGTAGTAGTAGCAGTAGTGGTGGTAGAAGTAACAGTGGTGGTGGTAGTAGTAGCAGTAGTGGTGGTAGAAGTAACAGTGGTGGTGGTAGTAGTAGTGGTGGTGGTAGAAGTAAGAGTGGTGGTGGTAGTAGTAGCAGTGGTGGTGGTTGTAGTAACAGTGGTGGTGGTAGTAGTAGTGGTGGTGGTAGCAGTAGCAGTGGTGGTGGTAGTAGTAGCAGTAGTGGTGGTAGAAGTAACAGTGGTGGTGGTAGTAGCAGTGGTGGTGGTAGTAGTAGCAGTAGTGGTGGTAGAAGTAACAGTGGTGGTGGTAGTAGTAGCAGTAGTGGTGGTAGAAGTAACAGTGGTGGTGGTAGTAGTAGTGGTGGTGGTAGAAGTAAGAGTGGTGGTGGTAGTAGTAGCAGTGGTGGTGGTTGTAGTAGCAGTGGTGGTGGTAGTAGTAGTGGTGGTGGTAGCAGTAGCAGTAGTGGTGGTAGAAGTAACAGTGGTGGTGGTAGTAGTAGCAGTGGTGGTGGTAGAAGTAGCAGTGGTGGTGGTAGTAGTAGCAGTGGTGGTGGTAGAAGTAACAGTGGTGGTGGTTGTAGTAGCAGTGGTGGTGGTAGCAGTAGCAGTGGTGGTGGTAGTAGTAGCAGTGGTGGTGGTAGAAGTAGCAGTGGTGGTGGTAGTAGTAGTGGTGGTGGTAGCAGTAGCAGTGGTGGTGGTAGTAGTAGCAGTAGTGGTGGTAGAAGTAACAGTGGTGGTGGTAGTAGCAGTGGTGGTGGTAGAAGTAACAGTGGTGGTGGTAGTAGCAGTGGTGGTGGTTGTAGTAGCAGTGGTGGTGGTAGTAGTAGCAGTGGTGGTGGTAGAAGTAACAGTGGTTGTGGTAGTATTTGCAGTGGTGGGGTAGAATAGCAGTGGTGGTGGGAGTAGTAGCAGTGGTGGTGGTAGAAGTAACAGTGGTGGTGGTAGTAGTAGCAGTGGTGGTGGTAGAAGTAACAGTGGTGGTGGTAGTAGTAGTGGTGGTGGTAGTAGTAACAGTGGTGGTGGTAGTAGTAGTGGTGGTGGTTGTAGTAGCAGTGGTGGTGGTAGAAGTAACAGGGGTGGTGGTAGTAGTAGTGGTGGTGGTTGTAGTAGCAGTGGTGGTGGTAGCAGTAGCAGTGGTGGTGGTAGAAGTAACAGGGGTGGTGGTAGTAGTAGTGGTGGTGGTTGTAGTAGCAGTGGTGGTGGTAGCAGTAGCAGTGGTGGTGGTTTGTAGTAGCAGTGGGGTGTAAAGTAAACGTAGTGTGGTAGTATGTGGTGGTGGTTGTAGTAGCAGTGGTGGTGGTAGTAGTAGCAGTGGTGGTGGTAGTAGTAGCAGTGGTGGTGGTAGTAGTAGTAGTGGTGGTGGTAGTAGTAGCAGTGGTGGTGGTAGTAGTAGCAGTGGTGGTGGTAGTAGTAGCAGTGGTGGTGGTAGAAGTAACAGTGGTGGTGGTAGTAGTAGTGGTGGTGGTAGTAGTAACAGTGGTGGTGGTAGTAGTAGTGGTGGTGGTTGTAGTAGCAGTGGTGGTGGTAGAAGTAACAGGGGTGGTGGTAGTAGTAGTGGTGGTGGTGGTAGTAGCAGTGGTGGTGGTAGCAGTAGCAGTGGTGGTGGTAGTAGTAGTGGTGGTGGTGGTAGTAGCAGATAGGATATATTGTTGTGTTCATGAGGCATTGAACAAAATATTAGGCACATGAAAAATAATGCAAATAAGAATCACTGTTTTGAAAAGAGAGGGAAGATATATTTCTTTAATGAAGCATTGAACGAAATATTTGGTGTACATGAAAAATAATGAAATGGCGTGGAGACTGAGAACCACTGTCATTCTTTTTTTCTTTTTTTTACATGTCAAAGGACTGGCCAAGGACAAAAAAATATGTATAAAAAAAACCCGCTAGTTGCCAATCCCTCTAACTGTTTTGTTGTTGTGGCTTTTTTACATCTCAAAGGACTGGCCAAGGGATAAACTAGTAACAATAAACCCGCTAGTTTCCAGTCCCTATAAAGAAAAAACTACACTGCAAGATCAACTGACCATTATCGTTATTATTATTATTGTTTATTATAGTATTATTGTTAACCCCTTCACGCCCAGATCTTTCCTTTGCTATAAAAAATCGTCTGTTGTTAACCTTAAAATTACGAAAAGTAGCTTAATATACCACATTAGTTAGTCGACAAAGATACTAAACAGGTCATATCTATAAAATATTGCTTATATTCACTAAAAATCGTCTAATGGTACCCAAATTACAATGGAAATTACGCTCTGGGGCCTCAAGGGGATATTATATCAGGGATGTCAACAAGAAAAAAAAAAACCTCAGAAATAAAATAATAGAGCGACCAACTCATCCGAGCGCCGCGAGGCTGACCGAGCGTAGCGAGGGAACCTCCCAGCTGGGGGTCCGAGATTTTTTGTAAATTTCATGCTCTGAGAGAGCTTCTGAGAGGTCCTTGGTTATATCTATAATAATTTCTGGTTTCAATTTTGTCTGTTTTTGTGTCCACAATTTGTGTAAATGTATACATATATGGTATATCATGCAACTTAAATTGTGAAATGAATATGAATTATTAACCCTTGTGACATGAACAATGAAATATTAACACTGTTTACGTTGGAAAAGTAATCACAAAAAAAAGGTTAAAACATTTTTTTGGTAACAAAAAAACCCCTCATCAAAAAACAGTCCAAATATGATTTGATAAACCAACCCTTCAAATTATTGAATAACCCAAAACCACCCAAATTTAATTTTCACTATAACTATAACCCTTGATAAAAAACAGGGCAAAACAAAATTTAATGAAACTTGTATTCATATTCCCAAAAAAACATGTAAATAAAATATATATCTCACAAATATAAAACCCGTACTGATCAGATCGGGCAGTTTCCCAAATAAAAATTGATAAAAAATATAGTAACTTTTGGCAACCAGGGAAAAATTTCACGGGGGAAACAACGGGGGTTTACCCCAAACATAAAACCCTTTCCCCCCCCCCAAATTTTTTAAACCCGAATCTACCGATTTACAGAATCCCCACTGGAAATTAAAATACTCGGAAATCCCCGAATCCGGGGAAAAATTGAAAACCCCTGTATAAAAGAAACTAAAATTTTTACGGGAAACATCCCAAGCAGGGGGCCTTTTATTGTGACTCCTGCGTGGCACTGAAACCCTCCCTGGCGCCGAGACCTCCGCCCCTGCAGCTATAAAGGGCCGTGCCACCGCCCCTGCAGCTATAAAGGGCCATGCCACCGCCCGACCCTTACTAGCAAAAAGCAAAAAGAACAATCAACAGTTTTTGGATGACCAGAGAAAATAAGAGGAAAGAAAGAGAAAGAAACTAAAATATAGAATAAGAGAAGACAACTAAATAAAGACCCAGACAGCAAGAAAAAAAAATTTGGGGGTGCCCCTTTTAAAAAGGCCGGCCCCCCACCCAAAATGAACTGGGAAATGAAATTTTAATACCTCTTTTTCGTGCCCCCAATCCAAAGACGGTTTTAAATTTGGGTTTATCGGGGGAGGGGGGAGAAATTTAAAAAGGAGAAAGATTTTCCCAAAATTTCCCGCGACTGTCCTTGATGCATTCGTACATAGCTCATCATGGAATAAAAAAAATGGAGTTATTTAAATGCATTGAGAGGCTTTCAGGGTTGGTACGTAAATTATAACAATAGGAAGAATGTGAGTTGGTACCAGAGACATCACTGAGTCAACCCTTTATTACTTATTGGGTGGCTAGAAACCTTATTTTTAAGCAAATTTAAATTTAAACCCCTTTTTAACGTAATTTGGGGGGGCTAGAAAAACCCTATTTTCGCATTAATTTAAAACCCCTTTTTAAAATTATTGGTGGCTGAAACCGTATATTTTAGCTTTAGTTAAAACCCCTTTTTTACTTTTTGGGTGGCCCAGAAACCGTTTTTTCAGCATTTTGTCAACCCCTTTTTAAAAAGTATTTTGGGGGGCTAAAACCTTATTTCAGCATTTAGTCAGCCCTTTATAACGTATTGGGTGGCAAGAAACCTTATTTTCAGCATTTAGTCAACCCTTTATAACGTTTTTGGGTGGGTAAAAAAACCGTATTTTTTAGCATTTTCAACCCCTTTTTGACGTTTTGGGTTTGGGTAGAAAACCTTTTTTTTCAGCATTTTAAATTTAAACCCTTTTTGACGTATTTGGGGGGCGAAAAAACCCCCATTTATCAGCATTAATTCAACCCTTTATAACTTATTGGGTGGCTAGAAACCTTATTTTCAGCTTTTATTAGATACCAAGTAATAGAAAACAGATGAGCTAATAATCAACGTATTGGTGAATCTTAATGTGTTTTTTTGTTTATATATAACGAACACTACTGTATTAAGCTGCTTCACTTAATTAACAGAGGACTTTTAGTGAAAGATATATGAGATCGATCCTAATGCTCAAACTATTTCTATGATATAACTAGTAGTAAAAATGAATACTACTACTATAGATAATACTAAAGATAATAATACTAAAAAACCTCAAACTCTTTCATAAATATAACCAGTAGTATTAATGGACTCAAATGTGTTAGGGTGGTTTTAATTATTTTTTCTTTCGCTTTTCGTCTCAAGGAAATTGGAGAGATGATTAAAACTGTCTTCCTTCTCTCTCTCTCTCTCTCTCTCTCTCTCTCTCTCTCTCTCTCTCTCTCTCTCTCTCTCTCTCTCTCTCTCTCTCTCTCTCTCTCTCTCTCTCTCTCTCTCTCTCTTGTGACCAGGTCTTGTAATCATTATATCTATGTATGATAATTGTGATATCTAAAAATAAGGCCAATAAATCTCTCTCTCCTCTCTCCTCTCTCTCTCTCTCGTCTCCCCCTCTCTCTCTCTCTCTCTCTCTCTCCTTCTCTCTCTCTCTCTCTCTCTCTCTCTCTCTCTCTCTCTCTCTCTTCTCGTGACCGGTCTTGTAATCTTATATCTATGTATGATATTGTGATATCTAAAAATAAGGCCAATCTCTCTCTCTCTCTCTCTCTCTCCTCTCCTCTCTCCTCTCTCTCCTCTCGTCTCTCTCTCTCTCTCTCTCCTCTCTCGTCTCCTCTCTCTCTCTCTCTCTCTCTCTCTCTCTCTCCTCTCTCTCCTCAGGATAGTGGGCGGGGTGCAGGCAAGATTTACGACTAGAATTACAATATAATGTGACGGATGTTCTTCATAGATTCAGGGCGACAAGTGAAATAGTGTAGGACGGTTTTGTTTCCACGTATGACGATCGTGGTAGGAGGAGGAGGAGGAGGAGGAGGAGGAGGAGGAGGATTTGATTTGATTTGATACATTTATTAGGACAAAAAATGCATACAGTCACATATGTGCTAAGGCCTACCTAGAGACACACATGAGAGGGATATGCCGTTGTCCCAAAGGACGTGTATGGGTGCCTAGGCAGTCCCCGCCCTGAGCATACTGATCACACGTACATTACTAAACACTGCATAAATGTGATAAGAATGACTTACATAAAAGTTAGGCTGTCCAGCATTGTACATAAATCTACCTACCATTACATTACCATCTATAACATACTGTTGTTTTTCTTTATTTAATTTTTATCCTACATCTTTACTATGAGGTATCCCATATTATAGATATATACAGACATACATATACATATACATACATATATACATATACATATATATATATATACATATACGCACATATACACATACACATACACATATACACACACATGAGCAGATGTAGATATACATACATTCATACATACACACATACATACACATATGCATACGCACACATATATACACATGCATACATATATACGCATACACACATACACATACAGACAAACATACACATACGTATACATACATACACATGTTCGCACACATGCATACATATACACGCATACATACACACACATATACATTCACATATACATACACAGATGTATATATATACACACATACATGCATATACAGACATATACATACATACATACATATATCCACACCCACATATACACATATACACACATATGCATACTCACATATATATACTATTGCATTATTATCCATATCTACTATATCTACTATTTTGCCGTTGCACTTATCCTGATCCCATAAGACGCTGGAGGCTGGTTTTCCGTAATGCCGCATCAACCTGACCGTTGTTTGTCATCCAGATAACTTGGTCCGTGACATTATCTATATCGGGATGTCTGAAAGTTGCCAAAGATGGACACTGCAGTATGTAATGTTGTAAGGTGTGGGACCTGAGTTGCTGGCATAATCTACATTTTTTGTCGTCCTCGGGCACGTTCATCCCCAGTTACCCAGTAAAAGGGGGACCGCCAACCTAAGTTCTCGTGAAGACTGTGTCTTTCCATTTAGTTCTGTGTTTGCCGTATGAGAAGTGTGTCTGCAGTGCAACATTTGTATAGTGTGCCATGAGCGGATGGTTGGCATATTTGTTTTCCATCCTGGTTTTGTCAGTGTCGTTTTGAGTGTCCCTAATCTGAGTCTTGACTTGTCTCATGGACAGTGTGCCCTGGATATCTACTGAGTCCCTGCACGTTGCCTGCTTGGCGATGTCATCCACCCTTTCATTGAGAGTTATCCCTACATGGGATGGCACCCAAATGAAGGTCACGGATCTACCTGTCCTTTCAATGCCCTGCAGGAGGAGGAGGAGGAGGAGGAAAGGAGGTGGGGAAGGGGTGAGAAGGAGGTGAAAAGGGAGAGGGGGGGAAGGAGAGGGAGGAGGAGAAGGAGGGGGGAGGAGGTGAGGGGAGAGAGGAGAGAAGGGGAGAGGAGTAGAGGTTGCGAAGGAAATGAGGGGGAGGAGGGATAGAAGGGGAGGCGGGGGGGGAGGGGGGGCGTTAAGGGGCGTGGTGTGGGTAGTGTGGCGTCATGAGCGAGGGTGTTGTGGTGGAGGGGTGGGGGTGAGGACGTGTGGGATGTGTGGGGGGGATGATGGAGGGAGGTGAAGGAGGGGCATGTGACGAAGCTGATTCTCATGACGTTAGACATTGTTTACGTAAATGTCTCGTTTTTCCTCATTTCTTATTTTTCCTTCCTCCTCCTCCTCCTCCTCCTCCTCCTCCTCCTCCTCCTCCTCCTCCTCCAATTCTTCCTCCTCCTCCTCCTCTGTTTGCGACCCAGAGGAAATGTCACTGTGGATTATCAAAGAAGAGATAAATAATACAATGTTATCTTGTGATTCACGTAATAGAACATAAGAACATAAGAAAGTAAGGAAGCTACAAGAGGCCGTGAGACCTACACGAGGTAGTTCCTGTTACCTAACTCTACCTATATCCACCTCTCTTCCCCATCCATGAATTTATCCAGACTCCTTTTAAAGACCCCAATAGACTCCGCATTGACCACCTGACGACTGAGTCCATTCCAATCATTCACCACCCTATTTGTGAACCAGTTTCTCCCAATTTCCTTTTTAAATCTACGCTTTTCCAGCTTGAATCCGTTACTTCTCGTTCTACCCTGCTTACTAGCCTTAAGAACTTTTCCTACATCGCCTTTATTGTATCCCTTTATCCACTTAAGGCAATTCAATACTACTACTGAGCATTACCTAACAAATACAACTCTAATCTTCACAACAGGAATCACAACTCATCCAGGATATTGCACACACACCAGCATCTCTCTACCTGTGTATGAGCCTTGTGTCTAATACCGGGTTACCCAATACCTAATAAGCCTTGTACTATTTGGCCTTTGCTTAGTAATGTGTAAAGACATATATAAGAGGCTAAGTACTTCATACACTCTATTATCCTTCTACTCTATCATTCTGTCCCTCTTACTACTCATCTTTATTACAATAGCACAGTCAGGCAACTTAAAATAAATTGAAGGTCTGTTGTTGTGGTGAACTCTCTATAATACTTCTATCTATAATATATATCAATCTAGCTAATAAAATATATCTATCGAATCTATATCTATTTATCTATCGAATCTATATAATTTTCCTCCTCCTCCTCCTCCTCCTCCTCCTCCTCCTCCCCCCCTTCTCCCCTCCTCCTCCTCCCTCCTCCTCCTCCTCCTCCCCTCCCCCCCTCTCCTTCCTCCTCCTCCTCCTCCTCCTCCTCCTCCTCCTCCTCCTCCTCCTCCTCCTCCTCCTCCTCGTTCCCCTCTTTTGTAAATCTACATTGTTCCTCTTTCTTCCCTCGTTATTTTTCCCCTCGTCCTTCCCTTTCTTGCCCTCATCACATTCTCTAGTCCATCATCATACCATCTCTTCTCCTTCTTTAACCTTTCACGTCATTGTTCTTGCTCCTCTGTTTTGTCTGGCGGTTTTCCCTTCATTTATCTCTCTCCTCTGTCTCTCCGTCACCCGCCATTCCTCTTCTCTCTCCTTTTCTTCTTCTTTTTGCATTTCATAATATGTCTTCTCTCACCCTCTCTCCAACCCTCCCTCTCTCCCTCCTCCCCCCCCTCCCTCCCTCCCTCCCTCCCTCCCTCCCTCCCTCCCTCCCTCCCTCCCTCCTCCCCCCTCCCTCCCTCCCTCTCTCCCATTCTTCACCATTCGCAAGGCTAATAATAATAATAATAATAATAATAATAACAATAATAATTTTATTCTCGCCCGGAGGCATACATACAAAAACAAAGCGCGATAAGAACAGGCCAAAGAGTAAACTTAAGTACTAGAGCAAAAACAAAAAACATGAACAAAGTACAGGCACATTAGGGGACATAGTATCAAAGTGCATAGAAAAGCATACATGGACACCCGTGCTACCCCACATTCTGCACAAACAGCAGTCCCAGCCACCGCTGTTGTATAGGTCCTCATACATAGGCCGAGCTCTGCCTGACAGAGGTGATGATGGAGTTCGTAGAGAGCTCCACCCTACTCCTTAAACTGAACACGGAGTGTCGACGGATCACATCCAGATTGTTCACCCGTTCATAGCGAAAGCCAGGGACGAGCTGCACCACCTAGGCAGCCCCAGAAGCCTCTTAAGGATGTCATTGTGACAGACCTTAAGGCGGTTCATAGTGGCCACCTTGTACCGCGACCACAGCGAGTTGCAGTATATAGAGTAGCAGTGACTCCTGAATAACTCCATCTTCACCTCTCTGCTACAGTAGGAGAATTTTCTCTGTAGAGTATTTCCCACAACAAGAAGCTTGGTGGTCTGCTTGATGACATCATCATCATCAGTCATGTCGTGGGATATAACATGGCCTAGGTATGCTAATCTATCCACAAAAGTGAGGGCAGACCCACCGAGCCATGCTGTTTTCAGGTAATTCACCTGAGCGCGTGCCGGTGATACTACCATGCACTCTGTCTTAGTGGTATTGTAGACAATGCCATGCTTGGCAGCATACACCTGACACACATTGATAAGGTCCTGCAACGCATCCGCAGTGGGTGCGAGCAGTACCATATCATCAGCATAGCTCAGTGAGTTGATGCACCCATCATGTATGTGGCAGCCGATACCTGTATCACGAAGGTTGGCACTGAGATCATCCGCTAAGCTGACGCGGACAGTTTAAATTGTTTGACGACGTTAGTTGGGAGGGAGAGAGAGAGAGAGAGAGAGAGAGAGAGAGAGAGAGAGAGAGAGAGAGAGAGAGAGAGAGAGAGAGAGAGAGGAGAGAGAGAGAGAGGAGAGAGAGAGAGAGAGAGAGAGAGAGAGAGAGAGAGAGAGAGAGAGAGAGAGAGAGAGAGAGAGAGAGAGAGGAGAGAGAGAGAGAGGGGAGAGAAGAGAGAGAGAGAGAGAGAAGAGAGAGAGAGAGAGAGAGAGAGAGAAGAGAGAGAGAGAGAGAGAGAGAAGAGAGAGAGAGAGAGACGAGAGAGAGAGAGAGAGAGAGAGAGAGAGAGAGAGAGAGAGAGAGAAAGAGAGAGAGATAAGATACTTTGATCCTATCTAGACACTTTGCAAGTACCAACTACAAGGTTATTGACTATACAAAGCGCCACCACGCCAGGACGAACTTGGTGGGCTCGAACCGCTGACCGAATGCAGGGACTCTGCACGCGAGTCCGTGACTCTACCAAGAGAGAGAGAGAGAGAGAGAGGGAGAGAGGGGGGGAGTGGGAAACAGTTTAGCTATCAGATTCAGAAACCAAAGGACGTATAAATGGCTTCACACACACACACACACACACACACACACACACACACACACACACACACACACACACACACACACACACACACACACACACACACACACACACAGACACACACACACACACACACACACACACACACACACACACACACAACCCCCCCAACACACACACCAAACTCATACAACCTCCTGCAGTATAAGGCTTGGAAGATGTCACAGGTCCTGGAAAAACCTGGAAAACATTGAAAATAACCCCACAAGACTATAATAGTTTTGCAATACTGGAAGTGCCGGGAAATAGAAACATTGTTAGGACGGAGAGAGCGTTGGCAATGTATTTTAGGATCATCTTGTTGCTGTTGTGGCGTGTTTTTCAGACGATGTTTTCTCCCCTTGCATTGGATGACGTCAAGATTAGTAGTAGCAGTGGTGGTGGTAGCAGTAGCAGTGGTAACAGTGGTGCCGGTGGTGGTAGTAGTTACGAGCGAGCGCGAAGCGAGTCCTCACTGGATACGGGATTTTTCCGGGATAAGCGGCCGACCCGACCCGACCGACCGTCACGCTTTTCAATAGCTTATATCTTTGGAGTCCCACTTCCGATTGACAAGCGGTCATCGCCATCTGGTAGCCCCATTCAATCCTTATTTGATTTCATATGTTTTGTCTCACGTGAGGGGTCAGCATGGCGCGTGGCGCGTGCCGCGTGAGGGGTGTCAGACAACGTTATCTTGCTATAGCTGAGAAACGGCTGTACCGACTAAGTTGAAATTTGGTGTGTGGTATGAGACCACACACCTAGCAATGTCACACAGGTCAAACTTCGGGTGACGCCGCACGTGCGCACGTGCGCACGTGCGGCGGGTTTCTACGGGCTCGCTCGTCCTTTGCCGATTAAGGCGTCTTACTGGTAGTAATAGCAGTGGTAGTAGTAGTAGTAGTGGTGGTGGTAGTAGTAGCAGTGGTGGTGGTGGTAGTGGTTGTGGTAGATGCGGTAACAGGATATCTTTCTGAACCACCACCACGCATATACGTACTTCCTCCAATGGTTCTTATGGCAGGTATTTCCTCCTTGTGGCTCTTGTTCATGTTTTAGATTTGTAGTTCATGAATAAAAGTCTTACACGCCTCTGATGTTGTTTTCTAATTTATACCAAACTTATTATAAAGGTCAAATACGTGAATGTTTCATGGGAGTGTCACATGAGTAACGCCTGCCTGCCTGCCTGCCTGCCTGCCTGTCTGCCTGCCTGCCTGCCTGCCTGCCTGCCTGCCTGCCTGCCTGCCTGCCTGCCTGCCTGCCTGCCTGTCTAACTACCTGCCTACCTGCCTGCCTGCCTGCCTGCCTGCCTGCCTGCCTGCCTGCCTGCCTCCTGTACGCCACTCACTGCAGGTCAGGTGGAAATATCGTAGTCTGTGAGGTTCAAAAACAGGATAACAAGACGTGTCTATTAATATCCAGCAAGGCATCACCACACACACACACACACACACACACACACACACACACACACACACACACACACACCCACACACATACCCACACCCACACCACACACACACACACACACACACACACACACACACACCCACACCCACACACACACCCACACCCACACACACCCACACACACCCACACACACACACACACACACACACACACACACGTGCTTTGCGTCGCGGCTCACTGAGGTGGAGGCGTCTCAACGTGACGTGATTTGCCCCAACGATTTCATCATCATTATTATCCTTATCACTGTTGCTGTTATTAGTTATCATTACTGTTATAATTATTATAGTCATTAATGGCCGAATTATCACAGTTCAGTTTAACCCCTTCACTCCCAGATTTTTCCTTTGCTATATAAAATAGTTTGGTGTCGAGCCATAAAATTACGAAAAGTAAATGAATATACCAAATCAGTTAGTCGACAAGGATACTAAACAGGTCATATCTATAAAATATTACTTATATTCACTAAAAATCGTCTAATGGTACCCAAATTACAATGGAAATTACGTTCTGGGTCTGAAGGGGTTAACGCCGAGACGTCTGCGTGGGCGAGGTGACTAGGGAGAGGGAATGGAGCGGCTATAAAAACAATATTTGTACTGTTTTTTTTTTTTTTTTACCCTTTCTTTAACTGTCTGAGGGAGTGCCAGTAAAAAGGCCGCCACTATACCTGTAAACGGGACAAAAGCCTCCCACACCAAGACCAAGACCAAACAAGCCTCCCACACCAAGACCAAGACCCACTTAAAAACAACTTATCAGAAACAAATATCTGGGAGGAAAAGATGGAAAAAAAGGCAAAAAATACATAATACTGTACTATTATATTTATTACACTTTGACTAACTACGTAACTTCAAAAATCCCGATCAGAGACAAATATATGGGACTAGCCGCAAAGCCGCCTCCGGGCGGACTTTTTGGCTAGCTCCTGCGGAGGGCTATTGGTGGGCCTTCCACCTGTGTTTGGTGGGCCTTCGGCCCACCAAACATGGACTCTCCAGATAGCCCCTTCTAACTTTCCTGAAATCATGGATGTAGAAATGTATGTATTCCCCCCACCCATTCACTCACCCATTACCCATCACCCCCCACCCATTCACTCACCCATTACCCCCACCCATTCATTCACCCATCTACCCATCACCCACACCCATTCACTCACCCATTACCATCACCCCCACCCATTCACTCACCATTACCCATCACACCCCACCCATTCACTCACCCATTACCCATCACCACACACCCATTACCCATCACCCCCCACCCATTCACTCACCCATTACCCATCACCCACACACCCATTCACTCACCCATTACCCATCACCCCCCACCATTCACTCACCCATTACCCATCACACACACACCCATTCACTCATCCATTACCCTTCACACCCCCACCCATTCACTCACCCATTACCCATCACCCCCCCACCCATTCACTCACCCATTACCCATCACCACACACCCATTCACTCACCCATTACCCATCACCCCCCACCCATTCACTCACCCATTACCCATCACCCACACACCCATTACCCATCACCCCCCCACCCATTCACTCACCCCCCCACCCATTCACTCACCCATTACCACATCACCACACACCCATTCACTCACCCATTACCCATCACCCCCCACCCATTCACTCACCCATTACCCATCACCACACACCCATTACCCATCACCCCCCCCACCCATTCACTCACCCATACCCATCACCACCACACACCATTCACTCACCCATTACCCATCACCCCCCACCTATTCCCTCACCCATCACCCATCACCCCCCACCCATTCACTCACCCCACACCCATTACCCATACACCCCACCATTCACTCACCCATTACCCATCACTCTACATCAAGGCTGTCCTCAATTCTCGCAACCCACTTTTGTTTTTCACAATTCTCGCTAATAGGCTGCAAAAAAAAAAAAAAAAAAAAAAGTGCTCGGATCATCTCATAAGTGGGCTTATGACCTTCCCCTGGTCAACCTGATTCCAAAAATGTGCCATATGAGGTGTTTGCGCCAAGGGGGGCGGAACCTATACCACACACACACACACACACACACACACACACACACACACACACACACACACACACACAGACAGACAGACAGACACACTTTCGCTTATATTATTATAGATGAAAGATTGGAAGAAAGGCCAAAAAAATATTATACTGTACTGTTTTCTCTTTATAGACTTTGATTAACTAAAAAAAAACTGATCAGATTTTTCCACAAACAATCCCAAACTTCTGACACCAGTGTTACGCAGGTCATATAAATATCTGGGAGGAAAAGTT
Source organism: Chionoecetes opilio (assembly GCA_016584305.1). Lineage (NCBI taxonomy): Eukaryota > Metazoa > Arthropoda > Malacostraca > Decapoda > Majidae > Chionoecetes > Chionoecetes opilio. Next base: position 540,053 of record JACEEZ010021752.1, read on the forward strand.
AATCACAATTAATTTGCACCACAACAAGGTTATATCGGGGTGCAATAAAGCCCAGCACAATATCCACCGCCGAGAGGGAGGGACGATACTTAGAGCTAACGAGAGGATATTGCCCTCTCAACATTAGTCTTATAGAGTTTCGAGAGTCCGCGCGTCGAAGGTACAGGGGCGAGGGACGGTACAGGGACGAGGGACGAGGGACGGTACAGGGATGTGGCCAGGGGTGTGCGTGGGAGGAGGGACAAGAGACGAGGTATGAGGGACGAGAGACAAGGGTCGAGGGACGAAGGATGAGGGTCGAGGGAACGAGGGACGAGGGATGAGGGTGTGAGGAGGGACGAGTGACGAGGGACGAGGGACGAGGTATGAGGGACGAGGGACAAGGGTCGAGGGACGAAGGATGAAGGTGGAGGGAACGAGGGACGAGGGTGTGAGGAGGGACGAGTGGACGAGGGACGAGGGACGAGGGACGAGGGACGAGGGACGAGGGACGAGGGACGAGGGACGAGGGACGAGGGACGAGGGACGAGGGACAAGGGATGAGGGACGAAAGAAAGTACAGGGACGAGGCCAGGGGTGTGCGAGGGAGGAGGGACGAGGGACGAGGGAACAAGGAACAAGGGAAGAGGGACAAAGGAAGGAGACGAAGCTGGGTGGGTGCGTGAGTGTGGGGGAGAGCGAGGTCTAATGGGACTCCTATTACTTAAGTCGCTGATGTACTTGATGACAAAACTACGTCAATATTATGACTATTATTACACTCATCTGTGTGGAAGGGGGAAAGGGTGGAGTCTAAAGGGCAGAATAGGCCTCTCCTGTTGTTGTTTTGAACCCTTTCACGCCCAGATCTTTCCTTTGTTATAAAAAGAATCGTCTGTTGTTAGCCATAAAATTCAACAAGTAACTGAATATACCAAATTAGTTAGTGGACAAGGATACTAAACAGGTCATCTCTATAAAATATTGCATATAGTCACTAAAAATCGTCTAATGGTACCCAAATTACAATGGAAATTACGTTCTGGGTCTCAAGGGGTTAAGAGTGAGGAGCAAAAGGGAAGAAGAGGAAAGGGGAAACAAGATGCCATCCAACCCATTGTTTTTAATTCTCAAAATATATAATGATGAAATACATATTAGAGCTGGACAAATACCAGCATCAATTTGAGAGCTGTAGTAGACGTATGGTGGTGTCTCAACAATGTCTCTGATGCGAGTTACATAGATCTGATTCAGGAGGAAAAACAAATAGAGTGTCTGTTAACTTTCGCTCCTCACCTTGAGAAAAAAAGTACACACACACACACACACACACACACACACACACACACACACACACACACACACACACACACACACACACACACGAACCCCGTAGTCACCTCTACGCTAATAACTATGTGGTTCTTGGTAGTTTCAATTAGTAGTTCTAGATGAGTGTATTGGTAGTGTACATAATTCCAGGACGAGGTTTCTTTCTATCTCCATGTATATCTCAAACTGGTGTTGTTATTAGGAAGGCCAAGAGAGAGAGAGAGAGAGAGAGAGAGAGAGAGGAGAGAGAGAGAGAGAGAGAGAGAGAGAGAGAGAGAGAGAGAGGAAGAGAGAGAGAGAGGGGAGAGAGAGAGAGAGAGAGAGAGAGAGAGAGAGAGAGAGAGAGAGAGATAGAGAGAGAGAGAGAGAGAGAGAGAGAGAGGAGAGAGAGAGAGAGAGAAGGGGAGAGAAAAGGAGAAAAGGGAGAGAAGAGAGGTAGTTTTCCCCTTGGTTTTGTTTTATTAGAGGGGACAGGTTTATGGGTCGAATTCCGGGGCTAAAAGACTAAGGGAAATCATTAAGGCCCCAAACAGGGTGTGTGTGTGGTGTGTGTGGGGGTTTTTTTGGGGGGGGGAAACTATTAAACCCCCATATTACCTCTCAGCATTGCCTCCAAAAATTTTCGATGCATATTCTCTTTAAAAAAGGGCTACACTTAAGCCTTTTGCTCTCTTAATATCTGTTTTTATAAACCTCTTATTATGTCTAACTTTTTTTTTAACTTATTATACTCAATATTATCCCCTTCACGCCCAGTTTTTTTCCCTTGGTATATAAAATCGTCTATTTTACCCACTACCCAAAGCCGCCCCCGGGGGACTTTTGGCTAGCTCCTGCGGAGGGCTTTTGGGGGCCTTGGGCCACCCCCTGTGTTTGGTGGGCCTTCGGCCCCCCAACATGGACTCCCCAATGCCCCTTCTAACTTTCCTGAAATCGGGATGTAAAAGTATGTTTTTCCCCCCACCCATTCAGTCACCCATTCCCCATCACCCCCACCCTTTCACTCACCATTACCCTCACCCCCCCCCATTACTCACCCTTTACCCATCCCCCCCACCCACCCACCCTTACCCATCACCACACCCCCATTCACCCCCCCATTACCCATCACCCCCACACCCATTCCCCATCACCCCCCACCCTTTCCTTTCACCCTTACCCACACACCCCACCCTTCACCACCCTTACCCATCACCACACATCCTTTCACTCACCCTTAACATCACCCCCCCCCCCTTTCACCCCCATACCCACCCCCCCCACCCACATCCCTTACCCACACCACACACCCACATCCCCTTTACCCACACCCCCCCCCTTCCCCCAACCCATTACCCATACCACAGACCATCACACCCGAGAAAAACACCACGAGAGACAGAAAACATCACCCCCCACGCCAGCACTCACCATAACCCATCACCACAAATTGACGAGACGAGAGAGACCAGAACCACCATTGCACCGACGAGTACAACACAGACATTGCACTACCATGACCCAACACACGGACCCAGTCAGCACATAGCTTTTCACCACCTTATTATTCCCCCCATCGAATCACCCCACCCATTCAACTTCCAGTACAACAACAGATCATTCACCCATTACCTGTATTTTGCACTCACATTACTCATCAGCCCCCTGTTCTCCTGCCTCCCTCCCTCTTGTTGTGTTTTTTGGGTTACCCATGTGTCCCGCGCTTCTTCATCGATTGCTGCCTGTATAGGTTGTAATTCTCGCAACCTATTTGTTTTCAATCCCCTAATAGTCTAAAAAAAATCATGCCTAAAAAAATTGATCGGATTCGTCTTTAAGTAGGGTTTACGACCTTCCCCTGGTCAACCGTTACATAACTGTCCATATGATGTTTGCCCCAACTGGGGAACCTATACCACATACACACACACACACACAACAGACGACAGACTGGCATATACAATTTCGCTAATTATTACGATTAAATAACGAAAAGTAACTAAATATACCAAATTAGCTAGTGGACAAGGATACTAAACAGGTCATAGCTATAAAACATTGCTTATATTCACTAAAAATCGTCTAATGGTACCCAAATTACAATGGAAAAAATTACGTTCTGGGCCTCAAGGGGTTAATGATGTCATTTACTTCAATACTGTCACCGTCACCATCACAGCCAACCAGTGCAACACCATCATCACTATCATCACCATTCACCACCACCCTCATTACTCATATTACAGTAGTGTTATTAGCATGACTAGTTTATATCATTACTCATATTAGTGTTATTAGCATGACTAGTTTATTTTATTACTCATATTAGTGTTATTAGCATGCTATTTATTTTATTACTCATATTAGTGTTATTAGCATGGCTAGTTTATATCATTACTCATATTAGTGTTATTAGCATGACTAGTTTATTTCACTACTCCTATTAGTGTTATTACCATGACTAGTTTATCTCACTACTCTTATTAGTGTTATTACCATGACTAGTTTATCTCACTACTCTTATTAGTGTTATTAGCATGACTAGTTTATTTCACTACTCCTATTAGTGTTATTACCATGACTAGTTTATTTCAATATTTTCGTAGCTCTTCGCCACAATCTTCATCGGGCCGATGAAGATTGTGTCATCTACTCTGTCATCCAGGTTAAAGTTATGGGGCGAGGAAAGGAGGTTAATGGTAATGGGTTAGGTTGATGGAGGGTTTGAGGTGGTGAGGGGGAGGGGGAAGAAACACGGGAGGTTGGAGGGGAGGGTAAATGGGGAGATGGGGAGGAAAAATGGGGGAGGATTTTACATAGGATTACATAGGATTAACAGACACCAGGAGACCTATTGGCCCATAACTAGGGTATCTGTTGTACTACATACTACTAACAATCAACTACATGTAAGAGGAACAGTTGGAAAATGATATCATGTCCCTAAAGAAGATAGGAACATGGAAGTTTCGTGGTGAAGAATGATAGGATATGAAGTATGCTAACTACAACTACCACTAACACTAATCGATCCGGGGGACTATAATATGAATTCCCAGGGCACTATCAATACCCATTTACTTTATAGTGTGCGTCAAGTCTGTTTTTAAATGTAGTTATTGTTCTAGCTTCGACAACCTTTGCTGGTAATTTGTTCCATCGATCAACAACTCTAACATTGAAATAATTTTTACGGAGATCTGTGCTGCAACGTTGACCATTCAGTTTTAGTCCGTTGTTTCTTGTTGGCACGTGAGGAGAAGGCTCGAATAGGTTCTCTTGATTTATGACATCAAATCCTTTAACGATCTTAAAGGTTTCTATCAAGTCCCCACGGATTCTACGATCCTTTGAGGAAAACATATTAAGTTTCCGCATTCTCTCTTCATAAGATGAATTTCGCAGAGATGGAATTAGTTTGGTTGCTCTTCTTTGAACTGATTCCAATTTGGCTTGATCTTTTACGAAACAGGGCGACCAGAATTTAACGGCATATTCTAAGTGCGGCCTAACCAAAGACGTGTATAATCGTGTCATTACTTTCGGAGTTTTATATTCAAAGTTGCGTTTAATGAAGCCCAACATCATATTCGCCTTTTTACTGGCAGACAGGCAATGCGTACTGGTTTTAAGATCATTACTAATGATGACACCTAAATCCTTTTCCTGCTGTACTTCAGTTAACGATTTATTTTGCATTTGATAGTTATATTTGAGGTTATCGTTGCCTATATGCATTACTTTACATTTATCGGAATTGAATTTCAATAGCCATTTATCACTCCAATCTGATAGTGTGTCTAGATCACGTTGTAAGAGTTCGCAGTTTTCTCTAGTATATGCTTTACCGCCTAATTTGGTGTCATAGGAGGAGGAATATACAAAGGAATACAATGGAAACACAAACAGCAACAGACCGATAGGTCCTTACAAGACTGTTTGCTTTAACTACACTACACTAACTAGATAATAAGAGAGAAAGGATAGGAAGTAGAAGGCTCCTCCCCACCCACCCATCCCTCCAGCCGAAGCTGGCCGGAAAAGAAGTGATACCATGCAATATAGAAAAACTGCATGGAATTTGTGAGGAAAGTTGAAAGCTGTAATCTATGGCTAACTACTACTAGTTTGTGGGGGTAGGTTTAGTGCTTGATAGATAGGTCATGTTATGTGTGTTTTGTAATGGTGTGAACACAGTGTGGAGGTTCAAGGGGTGGTGCGGCAGCCTTGCCTGGCGCTTTCTTGGGAGGCAGCAGTCAATCAGGCCCCAGCTCCTTTCAATCCACTGCGGATTGTGTACTTTCCATGTAGGACGCCGTACACTTCAATGCCTCCTGCAGCAGTGACCCCTGGTACCTTAAATCCCGATGGTGGTCAATAACTGTCAGGACCCTAACTGAACCACAGCCCGTCACAGGTCGAGAGTAGTAGTGGTAACCGTTTACTCGGGGCTATCTGTGTGTGTTATGAGGTCTAATGTAGTGTTGGTATAGGCTCAGTGTGGAAGTTCAGGGGTGGTGCGGCAGCCTTGCCTGGCGCTTTCTTGGGAGGCAGCAGTCAATCAGGCCCCAGCTCCGTTTCATCCACTGCGGTAGTGCACTTTCCAAGTAGGACGCCGTGCACTTCAATGCCCCCTGCAGCAGTGACCCCTGGTATATAAATCCCGATGGTGGTCACTAACTGACAGGGCCCTTACTGAACCACAGCCCGTCACAGGTCAAAAGTTGTAGTAGTGACCATTTACTCGGGGATGTCTGAGACGTGTGGGAGGGGTTGTGTAGACGCGACTCGCAATCATTTTACGCAATGAGAGTAAGTTTCAGAGGCCCGCGAGATAAATTTATTATTCCGAGATAAACAGTGACAACCGGGGATTTGATATGAAATATTTATCGAGGCGATTTTTAAATGATTCTATTGTATTTGAGTTTACTACGTCTGACGGCAGCCCATTCCATACGTTTACAACACGGTTTGTGAAGAAGTACTTTGCTTCGTTCGTTACAAACAGTTTCCTGCTTATTTTAAATCCGTTGTTTCTAGTTGAGCTTGACCGGTCTAGCGTGAAAAGATTTTCTGGGACTACGTTCGTAAATCCATTGAAGATTTTAAAGACTTCGATGAGGTCACCTCTTATCCTTCGTTTTGTTAGTGGGAATAAGTTAAGTTCTTTGAGCCGATTTTCGTACGATTTATTTCACAATCTAGGTATCATTTTGGTTATTCTGCGCTGTATTTTTTCTAGTTTATCTATGTCCTTTTTATAATAAGGTGACCAGAACTGCACACAGTATTCTAGATGGGGGCGAACAAGCGAGTTAAAAATAGTGAGTATAACTTTTTCAGATTTGAAACTGAAAGTTCGTCCAATAAAGCCAACCAATTTATTTGCAGTTTTTACTACCTCTATAATTTGGTTATTCGGTTTGAGATCTTTCGAGATTATAACGCCTAAATCTTTTTCTTTATCAACACTTGTTAGTTGGAAATCGTTCATCACGTAACTTTTATGAGGGTTGTTATTACCGATATGTAGTACATGACATTTGTCAAGGTTGAAATCCATTTGCCATGTTTTTGACCATTCTGTTAGCGTGTTTAAGTCGTGTTTAAGTCGAGGAGGAGGAGGAGGAGGAGGAGGAGGAGGAGGAGGAGGAGGAGGAGAGGAGGAGGAGGAATTACATAGGATTACATAGGAATAACAGACACCAGGAGACCTATTGGTCCATAGCGAGGGTATCTGCTGAACTACATACTACTAACTATCAACTACTTGTAAGAAAACAGTTGGAAAATGAAACCATGTCCCTAAAGAGGATAGGAACATGGAAGTGTCATAGTGCAGAATGATAGGATGGATATGAAAAATACTAACTACAACTACCACTACCACTACGACTAATCGATACGGGGGACTAGATACGAATTCGCACTATCAATACCCATTTACTTTACAGTGCGCGTCAAGTCTGTTTTTGAATGTAGTTATTGTGCTGGCTCCGACAACATTTGCTGGTAACTTGTTCCATCGTTCAACGACTCTAACATTGAAATAATTTTTACGGAGATCGGTGATGCAACGTTGACCGTTTAGTTTTAAACCATTATTTCTTGTTGTCACTTGAGTTGAAAGCTCGAATAGGTTCTCTTGATTAGTGACATCAAAACCTTTTAGAATCTTAAAGGTTTCTATCAAGTCCCCACGGATTCTACGATCCTTTAAGGAAAACATATTAAGTTTCCGCACTCTCTTCATAAGATGAATTTCGCAAAGATGGAATTTGTTTGGTTGCTCTTCTTTGCACTGATTCCAATTTGGCTTGATCTTTTACGAAACAGGGCGACCAGAATTGAACGGCATATTCTAAGTGGGGCCTAACCAAGGACGTGTATAATTGTGTCATTACTTTCGGAGTTTTATGTTCAAAATTACGTTTAATAAAGCCCAACATCATATTTGCCTTTTTACTGGCAGCTAGGCAATGCGGACTGGTTTTCAGATCATTACTGATGATGACACCTAAATCCTTTTCCTGCTGTACTTCAGTTAACGATTTATTTTGCATTTGATAGTTATATTTGAGGTTATCGTTGCCTATATGCATTACTTTACATTTATCGGAATTGAATTTTAATAGCCATTTATCACTCCAATCTGATAGTTTGTCGAGATCACTTTGTATGAGTTCGCAGTTTTCTCTAGTATATGCTTTACCGCCTAATTTGGTGTCATCTGCAAATTTCGATATTTTAGATACAAGTCCGCAGTCCAGATCGTTGATATATATCAGAAAAAGAGTAGGACCCAAGACCGAGCCCTGAGGCACCCCACTAGTAACATCTAACCAATCAGATGCCTCGCCATTTATTACTACCCGTTGTTTACGATTTGAAAGCCAATCGCCAATCCATGGACATAATTGCTCTCCTAAGCCATGTGCCCTTAGCTTGGTCAAAAGTCGCTTATGGGGAACTGTATCGAAGGCTTTCTGAAAATCAAGGTATATTACATCCGAGGGAATTTTAGCGTCCCAGTTTGAATAAATGACATTAAAAAAATCGAGTAGGTTTGTTAAGCAGGATCTCTTATTTCGAAATCCATGATGGGAGTTTAGTATTGAGTTATTTTCATGAGGAGGAGGAGGAGGAGGAGGAGGAGGAGGAGGAGGAGGAGGAGGAGGAGGAGGAGGAGAGGAGGAGGAGGAGGAGGAGGAGGAGGAGGGGGAGGAGGAGTAGGAAGAGGAGGAGGAGGAGGAGGAGGAGGAGGAGGAGGAGGAAGGAGGAGGAGGAGGAGGAGGAGGAGGAGGACGGTTACATAGGATAACATAGAAAGAACAGACACCGGGAAATCTGTATATAATAATAATAATAATTTTATTTTCACCCGGAAGCATACAGGAAAAAGCAACAACAACAACATGAGGGAGTTCACTGAAGTACTAGAGCAAATAAACTATAATATATACATGTGGGCAATAGAGACACTATATGTCTAAAACGAGGGTAGCTTCTGAGCAATGTATTTACTACTACTACTAAACTACATGTGGGCGAACAGGACAGAGCATAATTATAGAACAGGGCTCCTCCTCGCCTGTCTTTAGTAATATGACGAAAGGATATAGAAGGGAACGCCATGTGCCTTGAAGGAAAGACGGAGAAGGAGAACCACGCAGGAGCAAGTGTGACTATAGCATAAACACTTTAATAGATGCAGATTTCAAGAGGATTAGAAAGAAAAAAAAGTTTTGTGAGCAATATAGTGAGACTTATCAAAAGATACTTTGTATATATAAAGACAATATTTAATGCAATAAGAATATATTATGAGAGAAACAAGTAGAGGCGGCGGTCATCACTCCTTTGCGGCGCGGTCAACGATAAACGAACGACGAGGCGATCACTCCTCTTCGGTACGATCGACGAACGGTGCAGCGGTTACGCCGCTGCGGTACGCTAAGCGAACGATGAAGCGTCACTCCGCTGCGGTGCGGAAAACGAGAAACGAACGACGAGGCGATTAATCCAGGGCGGTGCGATAGACCAACGGTGGCGGCGGTCACTCCACTGCGGCGCAATAGAGGCATGGTGGAGGCGGTCCCTCAGAAGGGGAGTTAACGAGCGGCTGAGGTCGTCACACTACAGCGATGTGGGATACATCAAGTGGTGGATGAGGTCGATCCACAGAGGTGGTGGTAAGAAGTGGTGGATGCGGTTCCGCCACAGGGGTGCGGGGCACATCATGTGGTGGAGGCGGCTCCACCACAGCGGTGCAGGCCACGTCAAGTGGTTCCACATCGGTGCTGGAAACATCCAGTGTTGGAGGGTGTTGGTGCACAGCAGTGCGGGGATGACCAGTGCGTCAGAACTGGTGGAGGGCTGGGCACTCTTGTGGTCCTTGGCGGGCAAGGCCAGCAGTGCCTTGCCACGCAGTGGCGTCTTCATGACGCCTCCGTCACCAGTGGTGTGGACACAGCGGCCCAGTCTGGTCATGAGGGCGTCGCGGGTCACTGCCTGGAACAGCACAACAAGAAGCCGTCGCTCCCATGGACAATATCGTACCACCAGGCAGTGCCGTGCCTCGCTGAGACACTCGTAGCCCCTTGTTGAGAGTCTGTGTTTGGTGGGCCGAAGGCCCACCAAACGCAGGTGGTGGGCCGAAGGCCCACCAATAGCCCTCCGCAGGACCTAGCCAAAAAGTCCGCCCGGAGGGCGGCTTTGCGGCTAGTGATGAAACATAAAAACAAGATCGGCGGGGGTGAGTAGCAGCACGGTTAAGATGACATAGGCTAAAGCAGCTGGCCAGTTACGATGATGCAAAGATAAAGGGACAAAAGGATAAGGCGCACAGAACGGGTCCCATTGTTTCAGAACTATTAAGAGGGGAATAAAAATTAAGTGCAAGTGGGTTCAAAACATATGTTACGGCCTACTCCTCCTATTCCTCTTCTTTCTTCTCTATTCTCATTCTTTCTATGTATTCTTCCTCATCAAATTTACCATAATCGAATTTTTTTTTACTATCATCACTATGTTTCAGCATTATTTCCTCTTCCTCCTCAAACATAATCCTACTACGCCTTCTCTTCCACATTTCTACCACTTCTTCTCATTCCTATTGTCCGTTATTAATATCATCCTCGTCAGTTTCATAAGCCTTTAGTTTCTTGGGCCTAACTTTCTCCTTACCCTTTTTACTCCCACTCATCTGTATTTATATTTTTCTCTTTATTACATCCCTTCACCTTCTCCTCCTCCCGGTCCTCCCCTCTCGCCCTCTCCTCCTCCTCTCATCACCCTCCTCATTATGTTACCGTCGCGCGCAATCTTTCGCTGAGGAGGAGGAGGAGGATTGCGTTCATCCCCTAATGCAAAACAAAGAACCCGTTGAATGACATAAATTGAGAGAGAGAGAGAGAGAGAGAGAGAGAGAGAGAGAGAGAGAGAGAGAGAGAGAGAGAGAGAGAGAGAGAGGAGAGAGAGAGAGAGAGAGAGAGAGAGAGAGAGAGAGAGAGAGAGAGAGAGAGAGAGAGAGAGAGAGAGAGAGAGAGAGAGAGAGAGGGGAGAGGAGAGAAAGAGAGACAGAGAGAGAGGAGAGAGAGAGAGAGGAGAGAGAGAGAAGAGAGAGAGAGAGAGAGAGAGAGAGAGAGAGAAAGAGAGGGAAGAGAGAGAGAGAGAGAGAGGGAAAGAAAGAGACAGAGAGAGAGAGAGAGGGAGAGAAAGAGAAAGACAGAGAGAGAGAGAGAGGGAGAGGGAGACAGAAAGAGAGAAAGACAGAGAAAGAGAAATAAATAAATAAAGAAAGAAAGAAAGACAGAGGGAGAGAGAGTGAGGAGATAGAGAGAGAGGGAAATATATTGACCTAAATAACGAGACACGGGCATGTACATAATCCTGTTGCTCCCAATTTTCTTTTTCTTTCGTGTTTTCTCCTTGGCTCTCCATTCCGTGCATCGCTTTCAAACAGTCTTCGCGTCTGTTTTCGTATTCGCGAGTCATAATACTTCTTCTCAATATATGTTCCTCGCCTCATTTCCCTCCTCCTCTTCTCTCCTCCTCCTCCTCCTCCTCCTCCTCCTCCTCCTCCTCCTCCTTCCCTTCTTCTCCTCCTCCTCCTCCTCCTCTTCCTCCTCCTCCTCCTTCCCTTCTTCTTCTCCTCCTCCTCCTCCTCCTCCTCCTCCCTTACTACCTCTCGTTCTCCGTCAGCCTCCACACACTCTTATGCCTTGCGCTCCTCCTCCTCCTCCTCCTCCTCCTCCTCCTCCTCCTCCTCCTCCTCCTCCTCCTCCTCCTCCTCCCTTACTACCTCTCGTTCCCGTCAGCCTCCACACACTCCTATGCCTTGCCGCCTCCTCCTCCTCCTCCTCCTCCTCCTCCTCCCTCCTCCTCCTCCTCCTCCTCCTCCTCCTCACCCACTTACTCCTTATCCCAGCACCTCCTTACTCCTTCTACTCCTCGGCCAAAGATTTCTTTTATTTCTTCCAATACACAGAACGCTTGGGTTGCAGGAAAACCATTCTTTTTCCCTTATGGTCAACACTAACCTTTCGTTCGCCCCGCTCTGCCATCTCTATTTTATTGCCTCTTGTTTTTCTCATACGTATTTTTAGTATCATTATATTTTTATTAGTTATTCTTATTTTCTAAAAGTTTCTTATGTTTGAAGTATATATATTTATCTTGCTGTTTCTCCTCTACACACCCACACATGCACACACCACACACACACACGATTTGTGGTGTCTTGTATCGCATTCGTTACAAACTCACAACTGAAGCAATGTTAACCATATATTATACACTTTGTTATTCAAAAATGATGTATTGCATATCAATATGGGGTTGCACTTGGCCATCATTCTTAGACAGCGTGTTCAAGGCTCAGAAGGCAATTCTACGCGTTCTAACCTTCAAGAAAAAATTTGATGCAACTGAGGAGATATATTCATCTTTAAATTTATTAAAAGTCCCTTTTATCCATAACTACTTCATGTTGATAACTATATTTAATTCTATAAAAAAGAATAATAACATTTTCCAGCTACAAGATCATGCTCATAATACCAGAAGAAATCAAATTAATTTAGTATGTCCTCCATTTAGAACAACACTATACAGTAATTCTATCCTGTGTCTCGGTCCTAAGGTGTGGAATTCCTTACCTAGTCTAGTAAGAAACAATATTTATGTTTGTACCGTTAACAGCTTCAAGTATAGAATAAAAAAGTATCTTTTGCATTCACAAACACAATGAAAGAATACATATAATTTCGGAGCTCTTTTTTGCTGCGCATATGATATCATATTGTAAGGGTCTACTTGTATACTTTGTTAATATTTAGATAATTCAAGTAAATTTCAACGATTATGTTGTGTATGTGTACATTGTGTGTGGATGTGTGTGTGTGTGTGTGTGTGTGTGTGTGTGTGTGTGTGTGTGTGTGTGTGTGTGTGTGTGTGGTGTGTGTGTGTGGTGTGTGTGGTGGTGTGTGTGTGTGTGTGTGTGTGTTTTGGTGTGGTGTGTGTGTGTGTGTGTTGTGTGTGTGTGTGTGTGTGGGGTGTGTGTGTGTGTGTGCGTGTGTGTTTGGGGTGTGTGGTGTGTGTGTGTGTGTGTTATGGGGTGTGTGTGGGGTGGTGTGTGTGTTGTGTGTGTGGTTCATCTATTTTATATTATGTTTATTACTGTATGCTTATATGTTTGGCATATGTATGGAGTAATATGTTTTCATAATAATAGTGTATGAGTACGTGTGTGTGTTTATATAGATAATGTTTTGTATGAATACTACATAGAGATGATATAATAGTCTTCGCCTGGAATGTACACATATTACCTTGCTTAATAACTGGGTCTGCTAACAAGAGTTTTCTCAGCAGACTTTTACACGAAAGGTTAATGATGGATTTAATATTTGTGTGTATTTTTATGGCAATAAAATGTTTGAACTTGAACTTGAACACACACACACACACACCCACACACCCACACACACACACACACCCACACCCACACCCACACCCACACACACACCCACACCCACACACACCCCCACCACACACACACACACACACACCACCCACCCACCACACACACACACCCACACACACCCCCACACACACACACACACACATGCAAATGGAATGTGGGTTA
>JACEEZ010021752.1:560996-598496 GCA_016584305.1 Chionoecetes opilio
TTTCCTACTTCTAAGATTGCAGTCCCCCAATCTCTCCTAACAGTGATCACCTCCTCCCCTCGTTTGCCACCGCCCTTCCCTGTTCGCATGCGCACCCTTCTCTCCCACTCCTCCTTTCCTATTCTTAATCTTCTCCCTTTCTACGTTGATTCCTTCCCTCCATGGGTTATACCTTCCCCCCATATCTGTTCTTCTGTCCCCACTACCTCTCCCAAGTCTACCATTCCTCCTATTGTCCTCCGCTCTCACTTTCTTGAACACTTTTCCACTCATTCCTCTAACACCCACGTCTACACCGACGGTTCTAAATCCCACTCTGGTTCTGACTTTGCTGTCCTCTTCCCCTCTCTTCACTATCAATACCAACTACCTACAGAATCCACGTTCTTACAACGGAATTGTACGCAATCCTCTTTGCCTTGAAACGCATACTTTTCTACCCATCCTGTTCCTTCACTATCTTCACTGATTCCCGCAATTCCCTTTCTCTTATAGATCGTATTGATTCCACACAAACAGATCTTCTCTATCAATTTTTTCCAGACCCATTGATGCTCTATACACTGCTATATAATCTCCCCTTTCTCTTCTTTTCTCAAGAGTTGGGAGCTTCAGTCTTGAAAATCTTTCCTCATATGGCAAATCTCTCAGGCTTGGAGCTATTTTTGTGGCTGCTCTTTGTATTCTCTCAATCTTCCTTATATCCTTCTTTTTATGTGGTGACCAAATCAACCAATCAATCATTAGGGGCATACGCCGGGGGGCGCGTCGCCTTGCCTACCCTACGACACCACTCCCGGGGGTCACCACGCGCGAGTTCCCATGCAGGCTCCTTGCCCATACCAAGCAGCTCTCGACAAGAAACATCAACTTGCCCCAGTCACGAGCCTTGTGGGCGCCCCCTTGGCCTCCTCCACGCCGGATTGTCTCTTAATATATTCATGTTAATATTTCATGTACTCGGTCTGCCGCTCTTTGTGCGTAATAAATTGATATAAACAAAAACAAATCTCTCTCTCTCTCTCTCTCTCTCTCTCTCTCTCTCTCTCTCTCTCTCTCTCTCTCTCTCTCTCTCTCTCTCTCTCTCTCTCTCTCTCTGAGTTTGGTTGAAATTGGGACAGAACCACCTACCACCACCGTAGCCTGCCTCATAATAATAGAAATTATTGCCTCATAATAATAGAAATTATTGCCTCATAATAATAGAAATTATTGCCTCATAATAATAGAAATTATTGCCTCATAATAATAGAAATTATTGCCTCATAATAATAGAAATTATTGCCTCATAATAATAGAAAATTATTGCCTCATAATAATAGAAATATTGCCTCATAATAATAGAAATTATTGCCTCATAATAATAGAAATTATTGCCTCATAATAATAGAAATTATTGCCTCATAATAATAGAAATTATGCTCATAATAATAGAAATTATTGCCTCATAATAATAGAAATTATTGCCTCATAATAATAGAAATTATTGCCTCATAATAATAGAAATTATTGCCTCATAATAATAGAAATTATTGCCTCATAATAATAGAAATTATTGCCTCATAATAATAGAAATTATTGCCTCATAATAATAGAAATTATGCCTCATAATAATAGAAATTATTGCCTCATAATAATAGAAATTATTGCCTCATAATAATAGAATTTTGCCCATCATATAGAAATTGTGCCTCATAATAATAGAAATTATTGCCTCATAATAATAGAAATTATTGCCTCATAATAATAGAAATTATTGCCTCATAATAATAGAAATTATTGCCTCATAATAATAGAAATTATTGCCTCATAATAATAGAAATTATTGCCTCATAATAATAGAAAATTATTGCCTATATAATAGAATTATTGCCTCATAATAATAGAAATTATTGCCTCATAATAATAGAAATTATTGCCTCATAATAATAGAAATTATTGCCTCATAATAATAGAAATTATTGCCTCATAATAATAGAAATTATTGCCTCATAATACTAGAAATTATTGCCTCATAATAATAGAAATTATTGCCTTATAGAATATGCCTAAATAATAGAAATTATTGTCTCATAATAATAGAAATTATTGCCTCATAATAATATAAATTATTGCCTCATAATAATATAAATTATTGCCTCATAATACTAGAAATTATTGCCTCATAATAATAGAAATTATTGCCTCATAATACTAGAAATTATTGCCTCATAATAATAGAAATTATTGCCTCATAATAATAGAAATTATTGCCTCATAATAATAGAAATTATTGTCTCATAATAATAGAAATTATTGCCTCATAATAATAGAAATTATTGCCTCATAATAATAGAAATTATTGCCTCATAATAATAGAAATTATTGCCTCATAATAATAGAAATTATTGCCTCATAATAATAGAAATTATTGCCTCATAATAATAGAAATTATTGCCTCATAATAAGAAAGTAACATTTTCAGATAAGTTACATGTACAGTTTTCTTTTATTCCTGCCGTAGTTTTTGTCTGGAGTATTTTCTGCAGATGTCTAACTACGTACTTTTTGTACACATAAAACCAATTAGATCAGCCTTGAAATTGATACTGCGCAGTGCACAACCACAAGTGAATTGTGAATCTGTTCTATTTTGAGTTGCTCTGAATGCTTATAGAAGCACATTATCAAATGATTATGCAGTTACCCAGTAATTGATGATATTTGATATTATACACAACTGAACGTTATTATAAATATCTTGGTAGTCCTCATTACGGGGGTACATGTCGGAATGGTCATGTCGGTACATGTGTACAATGGTACATGTCGAAGTCAGGCATAGATGGGTTAACTTCCTATTTACGGAGTCATATTCATAGGTGGGTTTAAATTTTTTTTATACCGCCTAAATATCTCAAACTGTAATAAACTGTGATTATCAGACGAATGTATACGTACTATGTACGTACACGGGGCACGGAGTATTTACTGATTTAATGCTAGTAAGGAAATGTGAAGAGAGAAAATAGTACGAATATTTATAAATGCATCAAATTTTCATCTATGTCTGAGCTGTAGTAAACTTGAGTCATGGCTGAAAACTCGTGAAGATGCGTGAAGACATATAACTTGTTTAAGAGAAGTAACAAGACGCAATCATCAGTTTATAGTAAGAAGGGATTTGAAAACCATTATTGCAGTAAGTTTTCAAACAAAATCTTCAAAGAACGTAACTTTGTAATTCTTCACTTAACAACACTACATCTATTTTTACTGTTAATGAAAGATTTATATTTTATTATTGTTTTTTATTTTAAAAATAATTAACTAAAAAGATCATTAGCTATCAAAGACAAACTTACATTCTTCACATAACAGTTTGCCTAATTAAGTATTAGTATTATTTAAGTAATCAAGTAAAACAAAGCAAGACAGTAATGCAGGAAGGCTTCAGGAGAGAGAGGCTGCGACCCTGGCCGGGTGTTGCGTCACCGCTCACTCCTCGACAAACAGCATCTCCTTCAGCTGCTCCTCCATCAGGCTGGACAGCAGGGTCTCCACCTCCAGCTGCACCGTGTTCAGGGAAGGCCTGTGTTCGGGCTACTCCAGCGTGCACGCCTCCACCAGGGGCGTCAGCAGGGGCGTCAGCAGCGGGTGTCCCGACCAGCAGCACACCTGCTGCACCAGCACCCCCACGCTGAACACGTCGCTGGACGACTGCAGCGGCTGCCCGACTTTCAGCTCCGGTGACCTGAAGGTGGCGAACTACTGCTGTTCCAGGCCGCGGGGTTGGTCAAACAGCTCGAAGTAGAAGCTGTCCCCGAGCCTGGTGGCGAGGCCGAAGTCTATGAGATGGACGTCGGGGCTGGAGGACGCGCCGCTTACCGTGACGTTGTCCAGCTTGATGTCGTTGTGGACAAAGCCCTTGAGATGCATCTGTGCCAGGCGCTGCGCCACGCCCGCCACCACGCGCAGGAACGTGCCCACGCTGCACCGCGCTTGGCAGTAGCGATACAAGGGCACGCCGGCGTAGTCCATGACGAGGACAGACGCGTCGCCGGAGCTCAGGGCGTGGATGCGCGGCGCGCCCCCCGCACCCTCCAGCGCCAGGGTCACGCACGTCTCCCACATGGAGCACGCGGGGTTGTTGCCGCCCTTCGCGCTCTTCCTGATCACGTCTCGGCCCCTGAAGCGGACGCGATCCACGCAGCCGTAGAAGCCTTCGCCGAGCCTCTCCGTCACCGGGAGGTCGGAGAGCTCCTCCACAGGCAGCACCAGAGGCTGGCTCCCCACGTGCTACTCCTCGAGGTCCTCCAGGAGATCCATTTCTTCCTCCCAGACACCCGTCGCGGCCCACGAGGCCTGCATACTGTGCATAGCCTAGTCTTCCCTCTCACAACACTCTGCCATGGAGGTCAAGGTGTTCATCGCTTGACTCTGGTGATCCACACAAGTGTTTGGATTCAGGGTAGTCAATAGACTTACTTTCTCTCAAATTCTGTCAAACATGCACCCTCGCAATATTAAGGATCTTTTTTTTTAAATCCTCAAACAGGTTGGAGTTGAGACGGTTCCATCCACAGCCAACTCCAGGCTCACCTTGCAGTAGTCAGGTACTTATACCCAATGCCTCACAAACACGGACCCTCCGGTATTAAGGAACCTTTTTTTAGTACATAAATTGTTCTTAGAGCTAGGAAACAGGTTCCAAGATGCTAACTCCAAGCACCGTGGCTCCGCTACCCTTCCCCCTCCCCCCTCCTACTCTACCTACCTAGGGGCCCTACGCTCCCCCTCCCCCCTCCCCCAACAGCAGCCAGAGTAGAACCAGCATTGACTCCGAGAGCGCATACCTCCGCCAAGGCTGAACAAGCGAATTGAAATACAATTTCTAAGAAACACAATATTACTTGCATTATTGATGCCCTTTTAACTCCAAACAATAATAATATAATAATAATATATATAATAATATAATGATATAATAATAATAATATAATACAATAATAATAATAACAAATGATTGTGAATGCTTATGCTATAGGATGATGATAGTAAAGGAACACAGGAGAACAGCAAGAGGACGAGGCTTTGAGACGCAGCACAATGTAATGATAATAATGGTAATGATAATAATAGCAACAATGAAAATAATAATAATGATGTCATGTGTAAGTAAGGTCACAGAGATATATAAGGTCGAATAACTATAATTAACCCCTTGAGGCCCAGAACGTAATTTGCATTGTAATTTGGGTACCATTAGATAATTTTTAGTTAATATAACCAATATTTTATAGCTATGACCTGTTTAGTATCCTTGTCGACTAACAAATTTGGTATATTCAGTTACTTTTCACAATTTTATGGCTAACAACACAATTTTTTATAGCAAAGGAAATTGGGTCTAGGTGCCCAACATTGGATCTAGGTGTGAAGGGGTTATACCTCCTGCGCAAGGATGGTCAAATCCTTACCACTCTAATAGACGTTGGGAGACTGCTCTCGCACGCTTACGCATAGGCCATACCAACCTCACATACTCCTATCTCATGTCACGCTCCTCCCCAACCCTCTGCACTCCCTGTCAAGTTCCTCTCACTGTCCAACACGTCCTAATATCCTGCCCCCATCTTACTCCTGCCCCTTCCAGTTCCTTCCCTCATTTTTCCTCCCTTTCCCGACCTCCCTGTCTTGCGGACATTCTCCCGGAATCCCCCTCCTTCTCCCTGGACAATTTAAAATCCTTCCTCCAACAAATCCACATCCTTCATCTGATCTAACCATCCTGCTGTAACATTCCGTTCTTTCCCCTTCCCTCACCGTTTCACTATTTTTCTATAACCCTGACCCTTTTTATGCTTTGCCATAGTGCCATATGACCTCTGATGTCTGGCACATTCATCTCTTTTGGGATTAAATCAGTCAATCAATCCTGTACGCGGCACAACCTGCTTCCAGGATGAACACGAACGCAACAACAGCAACAATAATGATAGTTGATAATACTAATACTGACAATGCTAATATCAAATGACAGTAATGATGATAATTATAGTAAATGGTGAAATTTACAGTGATGCTTATAAAGGATGATAATGATAATGATAAATTGATACTATTGATAATAATGCTGATGATAATAGTACTGATAGTATCAATAATGCTAATGATAATCTTGATAATAAAAGTAGAATGATAATGAAGATAAGCAATAAGGACGTTCAATAAGAACACACACAACACACACACACACACACACACACACGTACGCACGCACGCATGCACGCACACACACATACACGCACGCACGCACGCACGCACGCACGCACGCACGCACGCACGCATGTACGCACGCACGCACGCACGCACGCACGCACGCACGCACGCACGCACGCACGCACGCACGCACGCACGCACGCACGCACGCACGCGAACGCAAGCCAGGGTAGGTTAGGGTAGTGGTTCTCAACTGGTGGTTCATGATGACTTTTTTAGTGGTTCACAGGACGTTCAAGATATTTGGAAATGAACAGGAATATATTTGCAACCCAAGTGTTAGCTGTCTAATATTATTTTCTTTATTTCTGAAAATTGAGTTTACTTTATATATATAGGAAATATATTTATAACTAAAATGTTTGATATCTACCCTTCTTTATCATATCTCTAAAGTCTTAAAGGAGATGGTCCACAATTTGTTTTTTTCAATGTGGCTCGTGGTCCACGGCTTGCAACGCGTTGAGAACCACGGGTGTAAGGTTAACGTTAGGTTTAGTTTACTTTTATTCGTGACCAAGATTTTTCTGGTAGATTTTGTGTGTTTTGGAATCATCTGTTTTGTTTTTCTTGAAAATCACTAGTTTTTCATAGGTAGGGTCAGGATGGTAAACAAATTATCTAGTGATTGCCAAGAAAAACAAAGGTTAGATTCTTTCAAAACACATCAAAAAGTACTAGAAAAATTAATTCGTCTGAAAATGGAGAGTCACTAAAACGAATCTTTACCAAAAAAAACTATCATGGATTTGTATTGATAACGATAATAATAACAATCATAATAGAATAGCAATGATTATAGTATAGGGAAGAACAATAGTACAAGGTTGGTGAGGTTAACAATGTGAAGTGGGTTAAGGTTAAAGAGGTCCCACTAACTTAGTTCAGGGGGAAGGGTGAGGCGGTGGCGGGCGGGTGACAGGTCTCGGCGACGTAAACAAATGGGTTCCTCTTCCCCTCTCTCCATCTCTCTCCTTCTCCGCCAGGGATACGAAGGGTGAGGGAGGCTACTAAAGTGACCTGTAGATGTTGTAGATACCGCCTCACCGTGACACTATAGGCAGGGCCGTGTGAGGGTGCGTGTTAAGTATTCAGATTTTCTTACTTCACACGAAATCACGACCTCTTATAGCCGCCTTATTTTCTTATGTTCTTATGTTCTAAACTCATCCCTGCCACGCCGAGGGGGAAAAATGCGTGCGGTTTACAAGAAAGAGATGGATGGGTGGATTGCGCTTACTTGGATCTGAAGAAAGTATTTGATAAGGTACCCTCAAAGACTACTCTAAACTGGACTTGCTACTCATTTTGGGCTATTTCCAGTGGAGGCCAGTTTTGCGATTCCTGCCATTTTAGAACATCACTCCCTTTTTCCCTTCCTACGGTTTATCAGTATATATGATATACCGTTATCTTCGTAAATGTTTGTTCTATAATATTATCAAATAAAAAACAGTATAATGCAATAAAAAAAAATGCCATTATGAGAGAGTTAAGAAATATGCATGAACTTAATATTCACTTGAACTCATCGCCATTTAATATTTTGCGAGAAAACATTTTAGATGCTAGCGATAGAAAGAAGCGGATTTTCATTAGCTTTCCATTGCTATATTTCGTTTTCTGATAAATGAATCATAACCATGCATAAATTAGCGTTAACTAAAAATATAACATCATCTATCGGGATAATTACCCGATGGATGATGTTATTTATTTAGTTAACGCTAATTTATGCATGGTTCTAATTCATTTATCAGAAAATGGAATATAGCAATGGAAAGCTAATTAAATTCCGCTTCTATTGATATGTTGCATGTAAAAAGTCTTCACGCAAAATATCAAATTGCGATGAGTTTAAGTGAATATAAGTTCATGCATATTTCTTCAGATTCTCATAATGGAATTTCTTTAGTGTATTTTACAGTGTTTTATTTGATAATATTATAGAACAAACATTCACGAAGATAACAGTGTATCATTTATACTGATATGCCATAGTCTACTGTATTCATGGAACACTTTTTTACTTGCCGATACGATTGATGATGTTATTTTTTTAGTTAACGCTAATTTAGGCATGGTGGTAATTCATTTATCAGAAAACGAAATATATCAATGGAAAGCTAATGAAAATCCGCTTCTTTCTATCGCTAGCATCTAAAATGTTTTCTCGCAAAATATTAAATGGCGAAGAGTTTAAGTATATATTGAGGTCATGCATATTTCTTCACTCTCTCATAATGGCATTTCTTTAGTGTATTTCACTGTTTTTTATTTGATAATATTATAGAACAAACAGTTACGAAGATAACGGTATATCATATATACTGATAAACCTTAGGAAGGGAAATAGGGGTGATGTTCTAAAATGGCAGGAATCGCAAAACTGGCCTCCACTGGTCATGGGCGGGTTGGCGCGGGGCACGAGTAGCAAGTCCAGTATAGAGAAGTCTTTGGTACCCTATAAAAGACTGTTGTGGAAACTGGAATACGAAGGAGGACTGGATCGAAATGTTCTGAAATAGATGAAAGACTACCTAAAAGGGAGACAGATAAGTGTGATTATATACTTTGCACACTCCATTTCACGTTTTTGTTGATAATAATATAGCATAATGGCCGATTTTCCCCTTCTTGTATTTTTTTCTTAAGTCCCCTCATCTGTCCACTTCCTCTCACCCTACGTCCCAGGAGACTCAACAAAGAACAATATTTCCCCTTCCCCTAACTCTCCATCCTGACCTCCTTTCCCCTCAAATGGCTGCTCTCTGACGCTTTTATTTGCAGAAAATATTGCAGGCTGCGGGGAACTTTACCAAGGGGGAATTACACTCATATACGGTGTTGGCAGAGGTGGTGATGATAGTGGGAACGAGGCGACAGCAGCTGGCGGGAGGGTGGTGGTGGTGGTGGTGGTGGTGTATGTGCTGGTGGTGGTGATGTTGTGGTGGTGGTGGTGGTGGTATTGGTAGTGGTGGTGGTGATGTTGTGGTGGGGTGGGTGGGAGGGGTGTATGTGGTGGTGGTGGTGGTGGTGGTGGTGGTATTGGTATGTGGTGGTGGTTTAACATGTTCTTTCCTTGCTAAGAATGATATCTCCATCTTAGGTCTCTATCTGTCTGTCTGTTATTCCTTCTTCCCCATCCACAAGCACTAATTCTTTAATCTCTCTCCCTGCCTCCTCCTCCTCCTCTAAAACTAATCATATCATTATTTCAGGAATTCTCCCTCTCCCCAGAACTAGGAGTAAGGCCAACGCCCTTTTATCGATAGGCGGTTCAGGCGCAAATTAAACCGCTGAGTCTCTTTGTGCACAGGAGAATGTAGACTTCGCAAACTTCTGGATCATTTCTACGAGGATCCCATCCCTGGTTGAGGATTCCCGTCCTGTTTGGGGATGACGAACTCCACCTCAGCCCCTTCGGCCAATGCACGATTTATGACCGTCTGCTAAATGACAATGTTTTCTTCTTACAGATCAAAAAACGACGAGCGGACGGCAGTAGCAGCATCACCTTAACTCCTTTCTTACCCACAGCAACGCTGGGTCGACGTTCACTTTTCCGCAAATACTAATCAAAGTAACTTATCAAGCGCCCTGTCCCAGTTGGACCGTATACTCCCTGCCGGTAAACCCTCCGCAAGGTTACCAAACTATCAAGGCACTTAAATTACTCTACAACAAATGCCAGACGCATTATTTTAAAGCGTAACGATTATTAGCATAACTTGTTGCGTAACGCCAAATATCGTCAGTATCAACTGAGAGTTGGTCAACACAAACATATAAACCTTTATTAGCTGAAATAGCCATTTCAAGGCTACAAGACATTCCTAAATTGTCGCACTGCATAAGCAGGTGGAGGTGTCCATTCTTTACATTAAGAAAATTTGCAGCATCGAAATCGTAAAGGTAACAAGATCATTTGCCTCAGCTATGCAAAGATTGCTAAACGGTAAATTGCAAACTATTGGGACAAATATATCGTCCTCCCCAGTCCTAATGCGAAAGTAAATTGCCTTCCTTATGACGAGATTAATTCAGTTTTGAACATAAATAACGATACAATTATTTGTGGATATTCTTAAAATACCTCTTATAACTGGAATAATAATTCTGCTGATAGGGACGGTATGCGATTGCTTGATATGGTGGAACGAAGTATATTTAAATCGAGGTGGTCCGTGACCTACAAGGGATAATAGTATCCTAGTTTAGTTTTCACTAAGACATTGATCTGTTGATTATGCGATATAGGTGAACATTTGCAAACAGTGATCACAGGCTAATCATATGCAGCTAATTGCAATTAGAAATCACAGAAAATCGGTTACTATTCCCAAATTATAAAAGCCGATTTCACGAAGATCAGCAGGGTACTAAGCGAAGTTGATTGGATTTGAACCTTACTAAACTGTAAGAACGGGCCGAAAACATTGTAATGTATTCACAAATAAACTCCAATCGGTGGTAGGAAAAAAACTGTCCCCATGGTAAGAAAACGTTTGAATAACAGAGACAGACCCCGTTGGATGAATAATGATATCCAACAAATCATTTGGCCAAAGCGCCGAGCGTATAAAGTTTATCAAGCCGATCAACTACAGACTTGCGATTTCTAGGAGAATATAATGAACGTAACGTCGTTGCAAGGGATTATTAAGAACTCAAAAGCGTGAGTATGAAAAAAATTGCAAAGGATCCAAATCAAACCCGAAATGGTTATTTCAATAAGTTCGAAGTAAGAAAAACGTCAAAACAGTATTGGCCACTGAAAGATAATAATAAGATCTTTGGTAATGATAATAAGAGTATGGCGTTCGTCTTAATGAATACTTTTAATGCGGTATTTTTTAAAAGAATACGAAACTCCTTACCAAACCATAAACCTGTATAGCGGACTCGAAAGGGAAGACTGGTAATAGGAGAGATAACAGTAGACGAATATTCAAGTATTTGCTGAACTTGAGCCCAGCAAAATCCGTGGGGGTGGACGAAATATCTCGGGCCGCGACTACTTCGCGAATGTCCACAGTCAACGTTCGCTCCCATTAAAGATTTATTTTCAATAAATCGCTATGTGAAAAAAAATGTTCCTAGTTGTGGATAGCTAATTTACCCGATATTCAAGAAAGGGAGTAAGAGCCTCGCAAGTATTTATCGCCCTAATTAGTCTAACGTCGTGATTGTTAAACTATTTGAGAAAAATATTGCGGTATATAATAGTGTCTTTTCTCGATGAAATAACTCAATACTAAACTCCCCAAATGGATTTCGAAATAAGAGATCCTGCCTTAACAACCCTACTGTTTTTTTTTAATGTCATTTATTTGCAAACTGTGACGCTAAAATTCCCTGATGGTAATATACCTTGATTTTTCGAAAGCCTTCGATACAGTTTCCCTAAATTACATAAGCGACTGTTGACCAAGCCTAAGGGCACATGGCTTAGGAGGAGCAATTATGTGCATGGATTTGGCGATTGGCTTTCAAATCCGTAAACAACGGGTAGTAATTAAATGGGAGGGCATCTGATTGGTTGATGTTACTAGTGGGGTTCCTCAGGGCTCGGTCTTGGTCCTAACTCTTTTTCTGATATATATCAACGATCTGGACTGCGGACTTGTATCTAAAATTCAAATTTTGTAGATGACACCAATTAGGCGGTAAAGCTATACTTAGAAAACTCTGCGAACTCATCCAATTTGATCTCGACAACTATCATATTGGATTGATAAATGGCTATTAAAATTCAATTCCGATATCATGTAAGTAATGCATATAGGCACGGATAACCTCAAATATAACTATCAAATGCAAAATAAATCGTTAACTGAAAGTTACACGCGGAAAAAGGATTTAGGTGTCACATCAGTAATGATCTGAAAACCAGTCACGGCATTTGCATAGCTGCCAATAAAAAGGCAAATATTGCGGTTGGGCTTTTTAAACGTAACTTTGAAAACATAACTCCGAAGTAATGACACAATTATACACGTCCTTGGTTAGGCAGCCCTTGGAATATGCCGTTCAATTCTGGTCGCCCTGTTTCGTAAAAGATTAGATCCAAATTGATCAGTGGTTGCAAAGAAGAGCAACCAAACAAATTCCATCTCTGCGAAATCATCTTATGAAGAGAGACTTCAGCGGAAACTTATATGTTTTTCCTTAAGAGTCGTAGAATCCGTGGGGACTTGATAGAAACCTTTTAAGATCCTAAAAAGGATTTGATTCATTAATCAGAGAACCTTATTCGTCTTTCAACTCAAGTGGCAACAGAAATAAAATGGTTTAAAACTAAACGGTCCAACGTGCATCACACCGATTCTCCGTAAAAATCATTTTCATGTTAGAGTCTTTATCGTGGACAAGTTACCAGCGAATGTTGTCGGAGCCAGCACAATACTACATTCAAAACAGACTGACGCGCACTGTAAGTACATGGGTATTGATAGTGCGATTCCGTATCTATTCCCCGTTCGATTAGTTGTAGTGGTAGTGTTAGTTGTATTTAGGTTTTTTCAATATCCTAATCATTCTGCACTTGACCACTTCCCATGTTCCTATCGCCTCTTTAGGACAATGGTATCATTTTCCCTACTGTGGTTCCTACAAGTTAGTTGATATTAGAGTATTGTTCAGCAGATACCCTCGCTATGGAACCATAGGTTTCCTGTTGTCCCCCCCCTGTTTCCTATGTCATCCTATTGTAATCCTCCTCCTCCTCCTCCTCACCATCAACCGTGCCATTCCCATATATTCCCCATAGTAATCTCCCGTCTCCCGCCCAACACCTCGCCTTTCTCTTCTTCTTCGTCCTCTACTCTCCATCGTTTGTTCTTTCATCATCCTTTTATCTCGCCTTTTGGTTTGTTGCCTGTTTCTTTTCTTATTTCTCCCCTCGTCTTCCTCCTCTCCCATCCCCTTTCAAACTTTTATCTTTGTTTCTCTCAGATTTTTTATACCATCCGTTTTTACCGTATGCTGTCCCCTATGCTGTCATTTTATACTCTCTCTTTTTTATACTCTCTTCTCTCCTCCGTCTCTCCTGCATCTCTCTCTCGTCTCCTCTCTCTCCTCTCTCTCTCTCATCCACTCTCCTCTCTCTCTCTCCTCTCTCTCTCTCTCTCTCTCTCCTCTCTCTCTCTCTCTCTCTCTCTCATCTCTCTCTCCAGACCATTTTGATTTTCTTCCCTCTCTCCCTGCCTTTTCTACCATTTCGTTTCCCCGCCTTCGATCCTTCCCTTCCTCACCACCACACTCTCTCTTGCTTACAGGCAACACCTCTCTCCTTCACTCCCTTCTACCTACTTCACCCCTCACTCGCTCAGTCTCAATCCTCACCTTACTACGACTATTACTCTCCGCATCCCCTTCCCCTTTTTGTACCCTTCCCACGCTTTGATATCTTCTTTACTATACCTACTAAGTCCCTTTAAGTTATTTTGTTTTTTACGTTTGGAACCTATAGCGCCTGTAGGCTAGTCTTTTTTTCCTAGAGGGCTCAGGTGGTTAGCCCTGCACATTCTGGAGGCTGTATGGTTGGGCCCTCGCCCGTGGTGACGCAGGGCTGAATATTTATTATTATTATTGAGAGAGCAGACGCACAGGTAATTTCGTAGGCTCATTAGATCCAGTGCGACGGTGCTGGCTCCCCGTGACTCATGTTAATTAATGCTTCCTTCCATTCTTGACCGTCTAATAGCTTCTGTCTTTTCCTCTTCCTTCCCCTCTGACTCCTCCTTGTTTATACTCTTTGTCTTTATTCTAACTTCTAACAGTAATGTCTGTCTCATTTTCTTTCCCCTCTGACTCCTGCTTGTTTATTCTCTTTGTCTTTATTCGAACTTCTAAATAGTACGGTAATGACAGTAATGGTTTACAAGCAATTGCTTGTGGGCCCTTCGGACCCATGTATTGATGTTTGTAGTATATATGTAGTAGTATATATTAGACAGCAATGTGAGTGCAAACTCCAATCGTGTTGTTGCTCTCGTTGGTCACTGGTCAAAGTGCCTCGGGGTAGACCACGTTCCGTGTGATTCCACGGGGCGCCAACACTTCAACGGCATCAGCACAGCCAACCCTTGACAGGCGGACGTAGAGTTGGCCGTGCGTGGGGTATTTTAGAATATCGACCCCAAGCGCGCGCTCACACACAACAAACAACAACACACACACACACACACACACACACACACACACACACACACACACACGCAAACACACACACACACACATGCACGCACGCACGTACGCACACACACACGCACACACACACACGCACGCACGCACACACACATGCACTCACACACACACAACACACACATGCACACACACAGTCATGCTGCACATGCACCCCACATTACATACAAAACACACACACACACACACACAAAAAACACACACCACACAAACAAAAACACACACACACCTCACACGCACACAAACGGACACAGACACGCGCACAACACACATGCACGCATGCACATGCACACATACACACATGCATGTTGCACACACACACACACACACCCCACACACACACACACACACGCACACAAACGGTAAGTCATGAGTCTACGGAGTAAGTGAAATGCGACAAGACGATACCGCAGAGTTTCTTCCAGTAATTCAACCCCTTGAGACCCAGAACGTAATTTCCATTGTAATTTGGCTACCATTACACGATTTTTTAGTGAATATAAGCAATATTTTATAGATATGAGCGGTTTAGTATCCTAAACTAACAAATTTGGTATATTCATTTTATTTTTCGTTATTTTATGGCTAACAACATACAAAATTTATAGCAAAGGAAAGATCTGGCGTGAAGGGGTTAAACTCTTAAAAGTGTTTTTTAACCCAAAACCCCCTTCAAAAATTATTCAATCGATATGGGACCAAGCCGGTCCCAAACCTACGAATTATTTGCGATTTTTTTAGCCAAAATCTCATCAAAATTGAATTTACAGTTACGGCTACCCAAAGAAGCAGACAGACAGACAGACAGACAGACAGACAGGCAGGCAGACAGACAGACAGACGGATACTCCTATAGTATATTAGGTAGATTAAAGTAACTGTTAGCCAAGAAAAGTCAGGTTTCGCCAAATTCAGGTACTTTTCGCACAAAACAAATTGGAACAAAACTGATAAGCCGTGACAAAAAAATTATTCCTGGAAATTTTCGTCGCAATACTGATCAAACTGGAAATCAAATATTCCTTTTCGAAACAGAGAGTTCAGTTAAGAATAATTAAGCCAATCGTGGGCCACTCAGACTAGTTTAACGAAAAACTCAAATCAATTATTAGTTTAATCTGTTTTTTTGTCATGCTTTGTTCCACTGCTGTCAATCTTCATCCACGCATTCCTGTTTCATATTGTTTGTCTGTCTGTCTGTCTGTCTGTCTGTATGTATGTATGCATATATGTATGTGTCATTCACCCCATGCTCTTGTCCACGCGAGTCGGACTCGCGATCGCCAGTTTCAGCCTCCCGGTGCGAGCTAGAACTCATTACTACCGATCTTTGGGTAGTGCTGGGGCCTCACACACACACCCCCCCCTCCCCTTGCTCACAGGGGACAGTAACGCCCGCATTTGTCAGTGAAAAATCCCCCGGGAGCAGTGAGGATTCGAACCGGCTAACCAAAAAAATGGCGCGTCAACGCTCTATCCACTTGACCATCGTGTGTATGTGTGTATGCCTGTTTGTCTGTCTGAATGTGTCTGCCTGTTTCTGTCTGTGTGTGTGTTTTTGTCTGTCTCCTTACTTAGCATCTCTATTTTTTACTTTTAAACCCCTTGAGACCCAGAACGCAATTTCCTTTCTAATTTGGCTACCATTAGACAATTTTTAGTGATTATAAGCAATATTTTATAGCTATACCCGTTTAGTATCCTTGTCGACTAAAATAATTGGTATATTAAGTTACTTTTCGTAATTTCATGGCTAACAACAGACGATTTTTTATAGCAAGAAAAGATCTGGGCGTGAAGGGGGTTTAACACATTTGAGCCCGTTCTGCCACCCTTATGTTCCCGTGTGCCGCGCTTGACACTGCCACCCTTATGTTCCCGTGTGCCGCGCTTGACACTGCCACCCCTTTTGTTCCCGTGTGCCGCGCTTGACACTGCCACCCCTTTTGTTCCCGTGTGCCCGGCTTGACACTGCCACCCTTATGTTCCCGTGTGCCGTGCTTGACACTGCCACCCTTATGTTCCCGTTGCCGGCTTGACATTTGCCACCCTTATGTTCCCGTGTGCCGTGCTTGACACTGCCACCCTTATGTTCCCGTGTGCCGTGTTTTGACACTGCCACCCTTATGTTCCCGGTGCCGGCTTGACACTGCCACCCTTATGTTCCCGTGTGCCGTGCTTGACACTGCCACCCTTATGTTCCCGTGTTGCCGGCTTGACACTGCCACCCTTATGTTTCCCGTGTGCCGCTTGACACTGCCACCCTTATGTTCCCGTGTGCCGTGCTTGACACTGCCACCCTTATGTTCCCGTGTGCCGGCTTGACACTGCCACCCTTATGTTCCCGTGTGCCGTGCTTGACACTGCCACCCTTATGTTCCCGTGTGCCGTGCTTGACACTGCCACCCTTATGTTCCCGTGTCCCGGGCTGACACTGCCACCCTTATGTTCCCGTGTCCGTGCTTGACACTGCCACCCTTATGTTCCCGTGTGCCGGCTTGAAAACTGCCACCCTTATGTTCCCGTGTGCCGTCGCTGACACTGCCAACCCTATGTTCCCGTTTTCCCGGGCCCTTGACACTGCCACCCTTATGTTCCCGGTGCCGGCTTGACACTGCCCCCCTTATGTTCCCGTGTGCCGTGTTTTGACACTGCCACCCTTATGTTCCCGTGTGCCGCGCTTGACACTCCCCCCCCCTTTATGTTCCCGTGTGCCGGTTGACACTGCCCCCCTTATGTTCCCGTGTGCCGTGCTTGACACTGCCCCCCTTTAAATTTCCCGTTGCCGTGCTTGAAAACTGCCACCTCTACATGACACCCAGACACACCTGACACCACTGGAGAATTACTGAATGTAGGTATTCCTCAATTCATCCTGGATATTTCTTTAGCCTCCCTATACCTACCATTACATTTTACTCCATTTGGCGTAAGCTGTTTCCTTTTTTACTTAATTCACACTTTTTTTTTAACTTTCTTAGCTTTGTTTTATTTTTTCCTATTTTTTTAAATTATTTCATATCTTTTTTAGCTTTTTTTTGCTTTCCGTTTCTTTTCCCCCGTCCTTTTTCAAATCCCCTTTTTTCTTTTTCCCCTTCCCCCTCCCGCACTTCCCCCGCCCCCCCAACTCACAAAAATTTTTTTCCGGGGGGTTTTTTCTTTTTTTCCCTTTTTTTCTCTCTCTCTTCTCCTCTTTTTTCCCCTCTCTCTCTCTTTCTTTCCTCTTTTTTCCCCTTTCCCTTTTTCCCCCCTTTTCTCCTTTTTCCTTTCTCCCCCCCTCCCTTTCTTTTTCCTCTTCTTTCTTTTCCTTAAAATTTTTTACTACTTCTAATTCAATCTTTATATATTTTCTTCTAGGGATTTTTTTTGTGTGTGTTGGGGGGGGGGGGGTTTTTTTTTTTTTTTTTTTTTTGTTTTTTTTTTTTTTTTTTTTTTTTTTTTTTTTTGTTTTTTTTTTTTTTTTTTTTTTTTTTTTTTTTTTTTTTGTGTTTTTTTTTTTTGGGTGGTGGGTGGGGGGGGGTTTTTTTTTTTTTTTTTTTTTTTTTTTTTTTTTTTTTTTTTTTTTTTTTTGGTTTTTTGTTTTGTTTTTTTGGTTTTTTTTTTGTTTTTTTGGTTTTTTGGGTTTGTGTGGGTTTTTTTGGGTTTGTGGGTGGTTTTTTTTGGGGGGGGTTTGGGGGTTGGGTGGTTGGGTTGTTGGGTGGGTTTGGTTTTGTTGTGTTGGGGGTGTTTTTTTTTTGGGGGGGGGTGTGTGTGTTGTGTTGGTGTGTGTGTTTTGGGGGTTTGTGTGTGTGTGTGTGTGTGTGTTTTTTTGGGGGGGTTTTTTTGGGGTTTTTTTAAAGGTTGGTGTGTGGGGGTTTCGGGGTTTCTTGGTGTTTGGGGGTTTTTGGTTTGGGGGTTTTTGTTTTTGGGGGTTTTTTTGGTTTTTGTTTTTGGTTGTTTGTGTGTTTGTGTGTGTGGGGTTGTTTTTTTGTGTGTTGTGTGTGTTGTTTTTTGGTGTTTTGTTGTTTCACTAGTTTTTTTTACGGGGAAACCCAAACCCCCTTACCCCCTTTAAATTTTTTTTATCTTCTCCTTTTGCTTAGTGTTGGCCGAAGCCACCCCCCCGGGAGGGGGGTCACAAACCCCCGGCAGACACCCGGTACCCATTCCTGCTGGTGGACAGGGCTCGGGTTTTAAGAAGACCGCCCGTCTGTCTTCGCTCCCCCCGGGGATCGACCCGGGACTTCTCGGTTTGAGCCGAGCGTGCTAACCCTTACACTACGGATTCCCAGTGTGTGTGTGTGTGTGTGTGGGGTTGTTTGTGTGTGGTGTGTGTGTGTGTGTGTGTGTGTGTGTGTGTTGTGCCGGCGGCATTCCCTGGTTTCCCTTTGGTGCTTCCCTTTTGAGAGGTGAACCCGTTATGCAAGACAGTGATAAAAAGAAAGAGAAGAGAATATGGAGAAAAAGATGAGAGAAGGGAGAAAAGATGGAGATAAAGAAGAAGGGAAGAAGATGGAGAGAATAGGGAGAAAAGATGAAGAAAGGGGAAAAGATGGAGGGAAAAAGAAGAAAGGAGAGAATGGAGAGAATATGGAGAGAAAAGATAGAGAGAGAAGAAGAAAGATGATGGAGAGAAGATGGAGGTGTGGGTACTTGCTGTGTGTAGTGTTGACCGAGCTTGCATGTTTAAAGACGGGATGCTCACGAACTCTCTTATTAATTTTCATGTTGCTAAAAAAGTAGAAAGGCTTCGATGGCTTTGGTTATCTTGTTACGGGAAATTCCGTGATCTGAGTATAGTTAATAATATTATTTAAATTTAAATAGTTAGTAATATTAGTTAGTACTATTTAGATCATGAGGTATCCATTCTCGTGAACCCTTTGTATATTTGTACCTTTGTATCTGGTTTCCCTTGTGAACCTTTTGTAAAGTAACGGATTCAAGCTGGAAAAGCGTAATTTAAAAAAGAAAAAGGGAAAAACTGGTTACAAAATAGGGGGGTGAGTGGTTGGAATGGATCAGTCGCAGGGAGTTAGTGCGGAGTCTTAGAGAGCTTTAAAAGGAGGCTGACAATTCAAAGGATGGGGATGAAAGGTGGATTGGTAGTGTTAAGTAACGAACTACCACGTGTAGTCTCCCAAAGCCTCTTGTAGTTCCTTATTTTTATTTTCTTATGTTCTTATAGTAAATCGGAGAGCAGAGATTTGTTTACAGAGACTTCGGCAGAGTTTAGTCTCTTCGCTTTTTTCTATATTTTGTATGTCGGTGCAAAATAATTATTTCTGGTGAAATGTTATATATCTGGGAGTGACGTTCAAGTCGCCAGCCTGAATCCACAGTAATATTAGAGTTAAATTTCACGTATTTAATAAATGTCAGCAGGTCCCCCGGGGCCTTTTCACATGCCTATCCAACTGTTTCTTGGTGTTGTTCAAAGTGTTTTTGTGTGTGGTTGGGGGACAAAAAGAGTTCCTTCATTGATTTTTTTTTTGTTTTTTTAGGGGGGTTAGGTTGGTTTTGGTGGGTTTAATTTATTAAATTGTACATTTATGACCGGGAGTTTGTTGTGCATTTCCCCAGCAGCAGCAGCATGTGTATAGTAAAGGTTGTTTTCCAAACGACCGGGGAGGAAAGGGGTTTTTTTTTTAACCTAACCAACCCAAAACCTACAAAAAAAAATCAATGAAGGAACTTTTTTTTGTACCAACACCACACAAAAACACGTTAAATAAACCCAAAGAAACATTTTTTCATAGCTGTGAACAATCCCGGGGACTCTGCTGCTTCAACCCCTTAGTCCAAAACTATTTTCATTGTAATTTGGGTCTATTGACGTTTTTAATAATATACAAATTTTATGATAGGGACCTTTTGTACCCTTTGCCCATTAGTTAATTTGGTATTTTGTCATTTTTGTTTTTAAATAATCCCCTTTTTTTTATATAGAAAAGGAAACCCGGGGCTAAAGGGGTTAATTTAATCGTGCAAGAACTCAAAACTTTTGCTGTTGTTCACGGCTGGCGGCTGTAACGTCACTGCCCAATATATATTTTCCCGAGCAGAATTTTTTTGCACCAACACTAAAAAAAATAGAAGAAACGAAAAAAAAAATAGGAGTCAACTCTAGCCTGCTCCCGCCTGCCACGAGGATGATTTTGCCCCGGCATCCACCGTAAAAAATAAAATTCACAAAAGGCACAATCAATAAACGGGTGTCGCCCATTAGATGGACTCTCCTGGGTGTGTGTGTGTGTTGTTGTGTGTTTGGTGTGGTTTTGGTGTGTGGGGTTGGTGTGTTGTGTGTGTGTGTTGTGTGTGTGTGGTGCGGCGTGGGTGGGGGGGGGTGGGTGGGTGGGGGGGTGGGGGGGGTGGGTGTGTTTGTCCCGGCGGCTTTCCTCTTCCTGGGTGTTTTCCATGTGAGAGGTAAACCCTTTATGAAAAGACATGATATAAAAAAGGGGGAAGAATATGGGAAAAATGGAGAGAAATGGAGGAAGAGGGAGAAAAGAGGGAGGGATAAAATAGGAAAAGGAGAAAGTGGAGAGAAGATTGAGAGAAAGGAAAGAGGATGGAGAGAAGATTGAAGAAGAGGGAGGTTGTGGTCTTGCTATGTGTTTGTACAATTTTGACCGAGCCTTGCATGTTTAAAACTGGATATGTGCGAAAAATAAGTCACTCCTTTCAATCTTATGTTTCCGTTTTCTCTACTTTTATACAAAAACCAGAGTACACGGAGACTACTCTATTTAAAATTTTAAATTTGTTATGATATTTATCGGTTTTTGCTTGTTCAGCTTACAATATATATCAATTCTGTACAACGTAAAATCAGCATCCCAAGGATACCCTTGGGTGAAACTCGCTGTCTTGCGAATTTGCTAACCTTTGGGGAAAACAATTATTTATAAAAAAATAAAATTTGATATAACCCAAAATTTTGTGAAAAAAAATTAACCTAACTGGAAAAATGAGTATCCTCACCCATTAAACCAAAGCTATGAACACCCCCCTTATTACAGGGACCCAGAGTGTAAAAGGTTTTCTAGGGGGCTTAACTGGTGCGTCCATCTCGGCATAGAAAATAATTTCTATCCCTTGTGGCCAAGAGCACCCCCTCCTTCGTGGGCCTGCTTTCGGAAGCTTCGTCCCTTTGCTCCCGCCTATATTCCTAGCCCCCACTTCACTGGTGTTTGTTTGGTGTAAGCGGGATAGGGAAAATTACACGTTTACTGTAGCGCCACCTAGCCAGGTTCCCCACCCCACCCCGGCACCTTCTGTGCCTTCCTCGGGGTTTTTTTCCCCTCAGACGCCTCACTGCGTCCTCAGGGCCTTATGCGCTTTTAGCGGGGCCCTGCTTCCCCCGAGGCCTCCCTGCGGCTTATCGCATTTAGCGGGGCCGCGCCTTCCTCCAGAGGGCTCACCGCGTCTCACGGCCCTTTTGCGTTTTAGCGCGGGGGCCCTTTTTCCCATACGCTCAGTGGCCTATGTGCCTCAGCGCAGCCACTTCACCCTCTGACGCCCCTTGCGCCCTCACACAACCCCACGCGCATTCTGCGCGCCCCCCAGTGTTAAGTGTTCCTCCACGGGGCCCCCGCTCGCCGCCCTATGGATTAATCCGTCCTGGGATTACTCACCCTCAACCCACAGTTTTTAACGTGACTCACTTCACGGCCGCTACTCACCACCCTGTGGATTAAAAAACCCCCCTGTGGATTCTCGCCGCCCTATGGGTTCTCAACACCCTTGGATTTCTCAACCCCCCACTCCACAAATGTTAAAGTGATTCCTCTACGGCCGCCATCGCCGCCTAGGATTACTAAAAAGCCCTGTGGGTTACTCAACCCCAGCCCACAGTTTAACGCGACTCACTCCCCGCCGCCGCCGCCGCCTATGGATCTCACCGCCCTGGGAAATTTCTTCCCAGGCTGCACCCTGCCACGCCCCCACCGCCCCGGGGCACCACTGCCATGGCGTCCCAAAACTGCCCGCCCCCGACTTACGCCGGGGCCCCCCTGCCATGGCGTCAAAACCTGCTTCGCCCGCGACTTACTGCGGCGGCACCACTGCCATGGCGCAACACTGCCAAAAGCCCGCAAAACAAGCCGGGGGCACCACAGCCTGGGGCAACCTGCCCCCGCAACACAACCGGCGGGACCCCAAGCCTGGGCAAAACCTGCCCCCGCCCCCAACACAACCGGCGGCACCACTGCCCTGGCGTCAAACTGCCTCGCCCGCGACTTACTGCCGGCGGCACCACTGCCATGGCCCTAAAACCTGCCACGCCCCAACACGCCGGCGGGGACCATGCCGGGGGTCAACCTGCCTCGCCGCGACTTACTGCCGGGGGCACCATGCCAGGGGGTAAAACTCCACGCCCGCAAAAACTGCCGGGGGGCACCCTGCCATGGCGCAACACTGCCCAGCCCCCAACACAAGCCGGCGGCACCACTGCATGGGCAACACTGCCCCGCCCGCAAAACAAGCCCCGGACCACTGCCTGGCGCAAAAACTGCCCCGCCCGCAAAAAATGCCGGCGGCCCACGCCATGGCGTCAAAACTGCCTCGCCCCCGACTTACTGCCGGCGGGACCACTGCCATGGCGCAACACGCCACCCCGAAACAAGCCCCGGGGGCACCACTGCCAACCACAACTGTCCCACAGCCCTCCACATCAAAACGGGAAAAGAAACACCAGCAGCACCGCTCCCCCCCAACCAAAGTCTCGTTCCCCTCCCCCGTCATGGGGGGGGGGACTGTAGCGACTAAATAACCTCCTTTCAAACTTCATGTTTCCGTTTTCTCTCCAGTTTATACAGAAACCAAGTACACGGGACTACTCTATTTTTAATCTTTAATCATTTTTAGATATTTTCGGTGTTTGCATTGTTTTTTCAGTTATCAAAATATTCAAAACGTACAACGTAAAATCGCAGAACACCAAGGGGGTATCCTTGGTGTAACTCCATGTCTTGGCGAGAGTTTGCATAACACCCTTGGAAAACAATTATTAGAAAATGAAATTTGTATATATACCCAAATTTGTGAAAAAAAATTTTCCTGAACGGCAATGAGTACCTTATTCCCTTAAACCAAACTGAACACTCCCCTTTGTTACATACCACACTTTATTAACCCTTCACGCCCGGTCTTTCCTTTTCTATATAAAAATCATTGTTTTACTATCAATTTCGAAAAGTGACTAAAAAATCCAAAATTAAATCTAGATAACAGTGAAGTCGCCCCTGCGTGAAGTGCCCAGGGGCCAAATATTCGAATTATAGCATCACTACTGATTTTTTTTGTGCCACTGAAGTGAACACAGTAGTTTATATCTGCTGTATAAAATTACCCCGTTTCGCGTTGTTTTTTGCTTTTTATCTGCGTATAGACAGTTTAAAAATTTGCAACGCTTTTTTTTTTGGGGACACGATAGCGGTACGACACTCGTAAATAAAACTAGATGGCGACTCTATTTTTTAGCCCATTTGAGATATTTTTGTAATTTGTTCATTTTTAACCTACTATGACACAGACGAAAAACACAAATGAACAGACTCTCCAAAAAAGCCCCTTCTAACTTTCCCGAAATCATGGATTAGAAAAAGTAATATTAAACCCACCACACGTTTTTTTAAAAAGAAAAAAAAGTTGTTGGCGACTTTCGTTATCTCGGAGTGGACAAGGTACTAAAAAGTCTATCTTTTAAAACATTGCTTATATCTATTAAAATCGTCTAATAGTACCCAAATTACAATGAAAATTACGTTCTGGTCCTCAAGGGGTTAAATGTCAGCAGAGTCCCTCGGTGCCTTGTCTCACATGCCTATCAAAACTGTTATTTTGGGGGTTTTTTTTCAACGTAGTTTTTGTGTGTGTTTTTTGGATACAAAAAGAGTTCCTTCATTGATTTATTTTTTGTTTTGTTAGGTTGGGTTTAGGTTAGGTTAATTGTACAGTTGAGTGAGATTAGGTTAGGTTAGGTTGGGTTTAAATTTGTACAGTTGAGTGGGGTTAGGTTAGGTTAGGTTAGGTTGGGTTTAAGTTAGGTGAGGTTAGGTGTACAGTTGAGTGAGGTTAGGTGAGGTTTAGGCGAGGTTAGGTTAGGTTAATTGTACAGTTGAGTGACAGCTGGAGTTTTTTGGGCAGCTTCCCCGACCAGCAGCAGCAGTGTGTGTATGAGTGAAGGCTGTCTTCGATACGCAGCCTGGGGGGAAGGTTGTTGCTCCTATACGAGGATGATTTTGTCCGGCATCGCACCGTAAAGAATGAAATGTCACACAAGGCACAATCAATCAACGGGTTGTCGCCCATTAGGTGGACGTCTCCTCGGTGTGTGTTGGTGTGTGTGTGTGTGTGGGGTTTGTGTGTGTGTGTGTGGTGTGGTGTGTGTGTGTGTGTGTGTGTGTGGTGTGTGGTGTGTGTGTGTGGACAGACAGACGACATACATAAGTCTTCTGAAGGAGGTGGGGTGTATACTGCAGGAGAAACATATGAGAGGACGGTGAACGGTATAATGGCACAGGTAAAAATGGCACAGGTAATAATGGCACAGGTAATAATGGCACAGGTAATAATGGCACAGGAAATAATGGCACAGGTAATAATGGCACGGGGTAATAATGGCACAGGTAATAATGGCACAGGTAATAATGGCACAGGTAAAAATGGCACAGGTAATAATGGGCACGGGTAAAAATGGCACAGGTAAAAATGGCACAGGTAATAATGGCACAGGTAATAATGGCACAGGTAATAATGGCACAGGTAATAATGGCACAGGTAATAATGGCACAGGTAATAATGGCACAGGTAATAATGGCACAGGTAAAATGGAAACAGGTAATAATGGCACAGGTAATAATGGCACAGGTAATAATGGCACAGGAAAAAATTTGGCACAGGTAAAAATGGCACAGGTAATATGGCACAGGTAATAATGGCAAAGGTAATAATGGCACAGGTAATAATGGCACAGGTAAAAATGGCACAGGCAAAAATGGCACAGGCAAAATGGCACAGGTAAAATGGCACAGGTAAAATGGCACAGGCAAAAATGACGCAAGTGAAAATATGGAAAAAAATGGCACAAAAAAAAAATATTCACTATGGTAAATGAACTTTGTCAAATAAATGCCACACACCACTAGCTCATTGTTTATATGAATAATTGACAAGCTATTGTAGAAAGTCAAGTACACACCATCGAGCTCAGTGGCCCTACCACAACCCCATCATGGAAGTCATAGTGAGCAATAAAGAAAAAGAGAAAATTTGCTTCCAAGGATACATGTACAAAACAGATTATAAGATCAACTACTATCAGATAAAAATGTTTAAGAGAAAATCTTTTTGTAAAGGCACCATGACCACCAGCCTTGATAGGGACTGATCCTGTACCATAAATGACCACAACCACGCTCCTGATTATGCTGCTATCTCAGCTACAAAATGCATCACCAACATGAAGAGAAAACAGCAGAAACAGAAGATAAACCTAGCCAGATTTACAGCAATAACCTGGATGACTTATCAGCTGAAGGAAAGGCGTTACTCCAAGTGAGGACATCATAAAGAGAACTTTGCGTAACCAAGATGAAAACTCTATCCATCAGTACCAGAAAGACTTGAGGATCTGAAACTTACTGAGAATGGACAGCTACTGCAGCTCCCGAGCCAAAGCCATTCCTGTTCTTCGACAATAGACCAGACACTGTAAACCGTATCATTGCGTTGGGTTCTGATGAATCACTGCGGTTACTTGCTTCTGCTGATACATGGCTGATGGATGGCAACTATGCAATGGCTCCACTAGGATTTCTACAGCTTTATGTAAACGCGTCCCAATTGGTAAAATGCAGTTTCTACTGTTTTTGCTTGTCTGCAGACTAAAACACAAGATACATATGAAACCCAATTGCAAGCAGTCATGGATCACTGCCACGAGATTGAGCTCTACCCCGACCCCAACAACCATAATTGCTGCCCCCGGGCAGGCGGTCATCCAAGCTATCAACAATGTTTTTTGGACCGGAAACACGCATACAAGGCTGCTTCTACCAAACCCGACTCATGAGTACTGGAGAAAAATACAGAACCTTGGCCTGACCAACCACTACAAAGAGAGTGATGACTTTCCTCAATTCTGTGGACAGATCGACTCACTGGCACTTTACCAGTTTAAGATGTTCCAGTGGGAATGAGGCTACTCAAGACTAAATGTCCTGAAGAGGCAGCTCCCCTGCTAGAGTACTTCGAAACCCAAAACCCATGCTTCTGGTGCATATATATGTTCAGAGAAGAAAACGGAACCCCCGCCTGGCATTCCAGCAGTAAACCTTCGGCGCATTCCAGCAAGATTTCCTCAATAAATTTGGAAACGTAAAATCAAGCTACCATGAATGACTGTCCCAGAAAACCAACAACCTATGTGAAAGGCTGGAACAACAAATTTTACCATCTTGTTGGATACCAGCACCCATCTATCTTGGAAAAATCTATAAGAACGATTCAGAAGGAAGAGGCTGTTTGAGGCAGTGATTGCAAGGGACCACAGTTGGTGAACCACCAGGAAGAAAACAAAGCAAGAATATGTTAATCTACAACAAAGACTAAATAAAAGTATGCAAAGATTACACAGAAGGAAGGAAAAACCTTGATCAAGTGTTAAGTGGACTTGGTCACAACATAAGATTCTAGTTATTTAAAATCCTGTTCTTAAAGTGATATAAACAGTGTTCTCATGTCTGAACAATGTGATATACGATTTTGAAGTTGATATATATATATATATATATATATTTCAATAAACTTATTTTAGTTGTGCCTTTTTTGCCTATTTTCTTACTTGTACCATTTTGCTTGTGCCATTTTTACCGTGCCATTATTACCTAAATTCGAGAGGAACAGAAAGAACACGCACACACACACACACACACACACACACACACACAGGCGAGGGATGGGAGGGGACAAGGTGAGGAAGACAGAGGACAGGTGTATCGCGGCTCACCTGCGGAACACTTGTCTGTACGTGTGTCGCTAATGCAGGTGTAGAATAATTATAAGAGGGTAATACAAAGATAATAATAAGGGAAAAACTAAGAGTGATTAATAAGAGTGTACAGAGAATAATAAAGGTCCTGAGTGCTCCCTCCCCCTCCTCCTCTCCCTTGCTCCTCATCCCTATGCCTTGCCCGACAACCCATCACATCACATTCATCACATCATTCACTCACATCACATCACATCACATCAACAACCCATCATCACATCACATAACAACCCATCACATCACATTCGTCACATCAACAACCCATCATCACATCACATGAACAACCCATCACATCACATTCATCACATCATCACTCACAATACATCACATCACATCATCAACAACCCATCATCACATCACATGAACAACCCATCACATCACATTCATCACATCAACAACCCATCACATTTTCTTCCCCAGGGTTACTTTTTTTTTTCCCTTTTTCCCACAATTCTGTATTTACATAGGCTCTCCCTCCCCTTAGTGCCCGGGCCCTTTGATTCCCCTTCCCTCCGCCTCACCCTTTTGCCTTACAGCCTTTAGTGGAATTATTGCTTTTATTCATATATTGGAATGCGCTCGTGTGTGTGTGTGTATGTGTTTTTTTTTCCGCATTTTAAATACTTGTGTATGTGTATTCATCTAGTTGTATTCATCTAGTTGTATTTTTCAGGGCCAGAGCAAGCTCGTGTGGCCCCGTCTCCATATCAACATTTTCATCATTCATCCTTAGTGCTTTGTGTTGGCCGAAGCCAGCACCCCGGAGAGCAGGTCAAAAAACCCGGCTAACACCCGGTACCCATTCACTGCTGGGTGGCAGGGGCTCGGATTTTAAGGAAAAAAAAACCCATCTGTTCCGCTCCGCCCGGGGATCGAACCGGGACTTCTCGGTTGTGAACCGCGGTGCTTCCTCTATACCACCCGGAGTACCTCTACACACGGAGTGTGTGTTTTGTGGTGTGTTGTGTTGTGTGTGTGGGGTGTGTGTGTTGTGTGTGTGTGTGTTAGACCAGCTCAACTATGCATCAGTAAACATTAGCGTGTGATGTCCTAAAATATAAAGAATGAAGACCACACTCGCTGTGATAGTGTGATGAAGGGAGCACAGCGTGATGAAGGGAGCACAGTGTGATGAAGGGAAACACAGCGTGATGAAGGGAAACACAGCGTGATGAAGGGAGCACAGCGTGATGAAGGGAGCACAGCGTGATGAAGGGAGCACAGCGTGATAAGGGAGCACAGCGTGATGAAAGGGGGCACAGTGTGATGAAGGGAGCACAGCGGATGAAGGGAGCACAGTGTGATGAAGGGAGCAAAAGCGTGATGAAGGGAGCACCCGTGTGGATGAAGGAGCACAGCGTGATGAAGGGAGCACAGCGTGATGAAGGGAGCACAGCGTGATGAAGGGAGCACAGCGTGATGAAGGGAGCACAGTGTGATGAAGGGAGCACAGCGTGATGAAGGGAGCACAGCGTGATGAAGGGAGCACAGCGTGATGAAGGGAGCACAGCGTGATGACTCAAGGATTTTATTGGTCAGTTGTATTGCGGGTCCTGAAGCTTATAACAACAGTGTATGTCAAAAAAGTATAACTAGTGTTGGTACTGTCAGCATCTTTATTTATTGAATGTTTCGACAGCTGAGTGTTACCTTCAGTAATCTAAAACAGATCAGAAAGTTACAAAATTAAAAGTATGAATAGGTCAAATTTGTTAACATTTAAATTAATATATTAGTTTGGGAAAAACTAACCCCTGTACAGAGGTGCTGCAGATCACGTATTATTAAGTATTGGGTTTTCTTTTTTAATGTAAAGGGATCGACAGTGTATGTATATCATGATCAAACGAGTGTGCGAGGCGTCCAGACAGAACACACACGCCTGACCTATCTCCCCAGGCGTATATGTCGAC
The DNA here is from genome assembly GCA_016584305.1 of Chionoecetes opilio. Lineage (NCBI taxonomy): Eukaryota > Metazoa > Arthropoda > Malacostraca > Decapoda > Majidae > Chionoecetes > Chionoecetes opilio. Next base: position 590,412 of record JACEEZ010021752.1, read on the forward strand.
TGCAAAGGTCACCAATGCGATACTATGTGTTGCAATAAATCTTTCCCCAAGCATAGGTGTTCAAATGGCAATATCCTGTTTAAAGGTGACGAGACTGGAAAGTCACTTCATTGTATTTACAACTAGGGGGGGGGCACTCAGTAGAGCGCATACCTCCGCCCGCATATAAAAAAGTTTAAAAAAAAATAACATATATATATATATATTATATATATATATATATATATATATATATATATATATATATATATATATATATATATATATATATATATATATGCACTCAGTATGAGCGCATACCTCCGGCCAAATTTTTTATAAATTGGTTCCCATGGCAACATTTGTCAATAGTTTTCACCCAAAATTAATTCATTTCCCCTTATCCCAAATAGACTGGTATACCGATTTTTGGTCCAAATCTTTTGTAACTTTTGAGAAATCCGTACATAACAAACCCAGACAGACAGACAGACAAAAGGGGTGAAAACATAACCCTTTCAATTTCTTGGCGGAGGAAACTTTTTAGAAACGGCACTTTTTTTAAAATTCCCTAAAATAAAAGTTAGTGTCAGGAATCGTCGGGAGAACATCGCTTTTTGTTGTTGTTTTGTTTTATAAGATGATTTTGGCATGAGAAATCAAAAAAAAAAAAAAAAAATTAAGCCGCTTTTTTGTGAAAAAAAAACCAACAGTTTTAGTGCAATCCGCTGAAGGATTTTTAAAGGGTTGTCTTATGATTTGCAGTGAGGGAATATAAAACGACGCCCAAAATCGAGGGGAACTATGTGGTTGAAGGCTGGCTTGTAAGATGTCCTGAAAGCTTTCTCTCTCTCTCTCCCCCTTTTCCTCTCTCTCTCTCTCTTCTCTCTCCTCTCTCTCTCTCTTCTCTCTCTCTCTCTCTTTTCTCTCTCCTCTCTTCTCTCTCTCTTTTTCCTCTCCTCCTCTCTCTCTCTTCCTTCCATTTCCCCATGATTTCATACATAGTTTGGGTAAGATGGCCTGTAAGCGTGAGTCCGGGACGCATTTTCCCGTTCTGGAAAATTTTGGGGATGGGATGTCTCTACCCCAGAGGTTCGCAAACTTTTTCAGGAGGGCCCCCTGGATTTATATAACCCTTTCTGTGGCCCCCCTTTTTCACCACACCCTCTCACCATGAAAAAATTTCTGATAAAAATTGTACTTTTGGAAATTTTTTTTTTAAATTTAAATTATTTAAAATTTATATCCGTACTCAAACCCAAAAATTAAATATGATGTGGTACGTAGACATCCCCAAACTTTAGAACTATCAGTGGAATAGTTTAGAATTTAGATTAATTAAGAGTTATAAATGCAAAGTGAAAAAAAGAAGAAGAAAAAAGGAAATGAAATCCTGATAGTCAAATAAGCAAAAAAACAAAAGCTAACCGATTTAGTGAGATACTGTGCTTGATGGACGAAGATCCTTTCAATTTGGGTTAAATAGGGGAAAAAATACTTCATTTTTCAAGAGTTTGAAAATCTTGCCCTTTGTTCTTTTTTAATGTTGAAGAACAGAAAACCAGCTCAAAGGGTAAGAGTAGAAAAATGGTAAGGTTCCCCAAGCTTTCTTTACAACTTGAGGATACTTAGCCTTCATCAAACCCCCAGAATTCGTCAAGAGGCAGCGGCGGCAATAACTTCGGGTTACGATATACGCTTTTCCCACTAACTGCCCCTTTTTCCCGTGAGGGTAAGGCCCCGGTAAGCTGGTTTTGGGGATACGGTTTGCAACAAATGGGTTTTTTATCCAGTCATTTTTTCAGTGCATATGTTGGAAAATAGTCCCTGAAGTTGCTTTTCCAGTTTCTCAAGATGCTCAGAAATAATAGAAATGATCTTCACGAAGTTACGTCTCCCGCTTTGCTGCGCAGCAGTGGGAACATACCCAAATTTCCCTTTCTTATTTCCCCAACCCCAAAAATCGCAGTTTTTCCCCAGAGGGTTAATTTTATCAGGGGAAAAGATAAGATTTTTTCTGATTTACCTTGCATGCTGGAATTTACCTTTTTTAAATGTTCAAATACGTCTACCAAGTAAGCAATTGGGACCAAATTTATCTGCCCGTAAGCACGAAATTTCCCTTGTTTTTCAAGGGGGAAAAAGTAAGCATCCTTCCCTTTAGTTAAACAACGGACAATACTTTCCCTTTGACAGCCACTCACCTCCTGGTAGAAGAAGTTCAATGTTTTTTCCCCAACCCCCCTTCGCACAGTTTGCAACAGCGAGTCTTAAGTGGGCCCATCTTTATAAAGTTTACCATTTTTTCAATTTTTTCCAGTACAGATTTAAACTTTCAATTGTCTTAGCAACCCGCTTCACGATGGAGAAAGCAAAGTGTTGTTTTGACAGCTGTTTTTTTCTTTACTAGTGCCCAAATCCTTTAATTGAGCCAATCATGGGAGGGCCCCGTTTGTACAAAACCCTACACAAATTGCCCGGACAAAAACCAATGATTTTATGTACTCACTTTAAAGTAGCGAAAATATCATGTGTTTTTGTTCCCCAAGTTCTTTCAAAAAAAAAAACTGGTCCATATTTTAACCATGAATGAGCGAATGAAGCCGATGTTTAGCCCTTTCCTCAAATCTGTGGATCATTACCTGAAGTGCAAACATTTTACTTTCCTTTACAGAGGACAACAGTTTTCCTCTATTTTGCTGAATATCATGAAACCTCTGGAGGTACATCCGAGAGGGGAATTTTTTTTCACTTGTTTTTTTTGCTTCACTTCCCAAAATTGTTTTTACAATGGCACTACAAGCCGGAAGAATTAGGTCTTGCTAGATGAGGTTCATGCTTTTAGGCTAACTCGCAAATAAGAGCTGGCCTCTGTGCTTTATCAGAAACTGGACTGTTTTAGAAAGCATCACCCTCTGTTTGTTTTTGTCATTTAAAGTCCTTCAAAGTAGGATCGAGGTTGTTGGCAAGAGACCCTTTTTTCAAAGATAAAAGCCTCTTTAATTTGCGGGTACCATCGCCCCATTAGCTAATTTTTCACCACAAATAACAACAGTGGGTAGGATAACCTCATCGCCAACCAAAAGAATCCCAAATCTAGATAATTATCAAATAGGGGGTTTTTCCCTGCTTTTTTTTGGGAAAGGGTTTTTTTGCGTGGGGAAGGCCAAATCTTTTTCACCGTACTTCTACTTTCGTTTCTTCACCCTCACCCCATTTTCCCGTTTTTTCTTTTTAATGACAAACTTTTCCATTGCAAGTTCAATACAGCTGCAGAAAATCAGAAAAAGGCGGGTCCCGTACGCTCGTTTTTTTGGGGCCCCTTTTTCAAAAAGGGACAAGAACCGATAGGTTATGGACGACCGAAAGCGTATAAACAAAGAAAATTTTTTTACGCAAGGGGTACTAACTTCTATTGCCATATTGCCAAAATTCATGGCAATCTTTGGCACCCCCCGGGGCTGTCCTGGCACCCAGGTGCCGCGGCACCCCGTTTTGAGAACCCCTGCTCTAGCAATCACCGATGTCCAAAAATCGTGACGTCACATAGGGGTGGGCCTAATGACGCTGTGCTACAAACTGTTTTTTTATTTAAGATTTGGTTTTACAATTTTTAATTTAACCCAACCCAACCTAACCTTTCCCAACCAACCCACACTTTAAAATAATGTTAAATAAAGCAATAAAAACCCCGCGATCGCTTTAAAAAACTCCACCCCCATGTGAGTCACGAGCTGGACAACGGGTTGGCTAGAGACATCCCCCTACTACTACTTTCCGGAGAAAGGAAATGCGTCCGGGCAAAGATCAAGCCTCGACCCCTTCATGGATTTCCCTTTAAAACAGTTGGTTGTATTTTTTTCGAACTGATGTACCAACAAGCAAACCTACCACCGTCACGTACCATAAAAACCACACACAACAATACACACACACACAACCCCCGGGATCACAAATATTTCCCTTCCCTTCACTCTATGTTGGCCCATACAAGTTGTTCCGCCTCGCCAGGCTTTACGCCGAATGCTGTTTTCCCCTGAAACATTTGCCAAAGATCTTTCCCTTTCCAGCCCGCAGGTTTTTAAATTTTTTTCTCTGCTTGACTTTAGTTATTGATAGGAATTTTGTATGTCCAGTGTCCATGACCTACTTTGCATCCGTGACTTTGACTTTGACTTTAGCACCCGTGTCACCCAGAACCCTGTGTTTGGGGGGAAACCAGAAAGAAAGAAAGAGAGAGAGAGAGAGAGAGAGAGAGAGAGAGAGAGAGGAGAGAGAGAGAGAGAGAGAGAGAGAGAGAGAGGAGAGGAGAGAAGAGAGAGAGGGGAAGAGAGGAGAGAGGAGAGAGAGAGAGAGAGAAGAGAGAGAGAGAGGGGAGAAAAGAGGGGAGAGGGGGAGAGAGGAGAGGAGAGAGAGAGAGACAGAGAGAGAGGAGAGAGGAGAGACAGAGAGAGAGAGAAGAGAGGAGGGGCGTGGAGAGAGGAGAGAGAAAAGGAAGAGAGAGAGAGAGAAAAAAGAAAGAGAGAGCGAGAGATAAACACATATAGAAAAAGAGAGAAGGGATGGGGTTTAAAGAGAAGAAAGACTGGTGACCTGGTGGACGCACTACCTCATATCACAGCCTTGCCTTGCCTCGCCCTCCTCAAAACACGTGCCCACACATGTACAAATTCTTCTCTGTACTTCACTGCTTCATGTTGTCGAGGGAGATAAAATGTACCGAAATAGGAAAATAATCATGAAGCCAAACATGGTGTATGTTCTCTTGAGATTTTGCGATGATGTTTGATTATAAAAAGTAAAAACATTGTTAACATTACATTAAAGTGTTTGTCATGGCCAGGACGACTGTGAGTGTGAAGCAAAGAAAAACACCCATATTTTCAAGCAGTTCGTTTAACCCCCTTTACGCCCAGATCTTTCCTTTGCTAAAAAAATTGTCTGTTTTTAGCCAAAAATTACAAAAAATAACTAATTATACTAAAAGTTAGTGGTCACTGGTCAAGAATACTAAGCAGGGCATAGTTATAAGACATTGCTTATATTTACTAAAAAACGTCTAATGGTAGCCAAATTACAAGGAAAACTAGGGGGGGGCACTCAGTAGAGCGCATACCTCCGCCCGAATAGTCATCAATTGGCTGCCATGGCAACAGTTGTGATTCGATTTCATCCAAAATTAAATCAGTTCTTCCATCTTCCCTCTTCTTTATACCAAATAGACTTGGGAACCAAGTTTGGCCCAAATCTATTCGTAACTTTTCGAGAAATCCTGCAAACAAACAAACAAACAAACAAAAAAACCAAACAAACAAACAAAAAAACAAACAAAAACAAACAAACAAACAAACAAACAAACAAACAACAAAAAAAACACACAGACAGATCGGGGTGAAAACATAACCCCCCTCCAACTTCGTTGGCGGAGGTAATTACGTTCTGGTCTCAAGGAGTTAAGAGGAGGGAAAAAAACTTCCCAACATGAAAATTTCCCGCCAAAAAAAAATTGTAAAGGAAATACAAAGGAAGTACAGATAGCAACAGCCTTACTGGACTGTCGGGGGTGCCTGTGTGACTACATCTACTACTATATTTTCTACGTGTTATAGGTAAAAATAGTAGAGTTGAAGGCTCCTCCCCACACCCCACTCCCCCGACCAAGGACCGACAGAAAACAAAATGAGAAAAAAAACCATGCAGTATAAAAATAAAAACTGGCACGGAATATATAGAAGTTTTAAATCCTATAAAGCAAAATCTTAAAAAACAAACATTTTAAACAGGAAAGAAAGTAATAGAGTTGGGTCTCCTCGTAACCTACACTTTGCCAACTGAACAAGATAAGTTACTTTAGTCGCTCTTTGCATGGCTGTTGCGTTGGCACGGAATCATATTAGTCGGTAATGATGCCAGAAAATGTTTTCAATAACACGCCGTAACGGAGAGTGCGGGCGGCGCCTTATCGCATGAGGATGGATGATGCTATTATGGCGTCTTGCTGGCGGGGGGGGGGGGGGGAGAGAGAGAGAGAGAAGAGAGAGAGGAGAGAGAGAGAGAGAGAGAGAGAGAGAGGAGAGAGAGAGAGAGAGAGAGAGGGGAGAGAGACAGAGAGAGAGAGAGAGAGAAGAGAGAGAGAGAGAGGAGTAGAAGGTAGTTAAATAAACAGACAGATAGAGGTGTAGATGGACGGTGCATGAACTGAAAAAGGAAAAGATCAAAGTGACGTAAGATGGTTGCACAGATTCTAACCTGTTACTTACTACATCCCTCCTCCTCCTCCTCCTTCCTCCTCCTCCTCCTCCTCATTTTTCACAGCCAAGGGGAAATTCATTCAGTAACTTGTATCTGGAATTCCTCTCGAGCGTGACCAGTGGTATGGAATATGCGCTGCGGTGCCTCGGTGGCGGGTAGTTTGTTGTTGTTGTTATTGTGGTGGTGGGTGGAGGGGTGGAACAGCGGTCTGACCAGAGAAGAGGAGAGAGGGGAGAAGGGGGGGAGGGCTGAAGGCGAGGGATGGGGAGAGGGGGGAGGGTTGAAGGCGAGGGAAGGGGAGGGAGAGGAGGGGAGGACTGATACCTATTACTATTCATATTGTTGATGTTAAAGGTTCCTCGTGCAGCCTGGCCAAACAGCTCCGAGCATAAGGTAGGCCATGGCCTGGACCGGGCTTTCCCACATGGCCTTCATGGAGCGTATGTAGGGGTGTTGGCGTGTGTGATTATGTCTTCGAAAACATAATCGCACTATATATGTCTGCAATGATGAAAATAGTAACATCTGTCTAGTTGATACATAACATACTGCTACGAAAATAGATCAAAACTAACCTTGATATCCTTCAGGGTGGGGGCATGGCTGTCCTGATGTAGAAGTGGCAGTAGAAGCAGATGTAGCGGCAGTGGTAGCAGTGATGGTGGTGGTGGTAGGTGGTAGTAGGTGGTAGTGGTGGTGGCAATGGTGGTAGTGGTGGGGGTGGTGGAGGTAGAAGTAATGGAAGTGATAGGCAATTCGTTATCAGTTGCCTTCACGTTCCTAATGCGCGGCTGAGGAGCACAGTGACGGAGCGTGGCGTGAAGGGCAAGTGACGGGGTTCACAGCCTCCAGCACCCCGAGGGCCATCGCGGCGGGCCTTCCCTCAGCCCGCAGGATCCCCCGCCTTGCCGCCCCTGAGGGAGTCTGGAGCTGATACTTGCAGCAGACCCCAACGCCACGCCTGGTTTTGTCCCCCAGACGCTAAGAACACCGCCTTCAGGAGTCCGTAGGCGTTGTACTGATGATGACACACTTGGATTCTTGTTTCTCTCACACTTCATGGATCAGTTGTCGTTGCCAGCTTTGGTGGATTAAACAAAGTCTGTATGTTTCTTGAATTATAACGTTATGTATTTTTGTGCTGTTCTCGATATTTCATTTCAGCATGTTTTATGATGTGTGTCGTCCCCGTTTTTTTTCTCTCTATCTTCTTTCTCTCTTGCGCTCCACTTTCTGCCTCTGTTGTCTGTTCCATTCTTCCATGACCAACGGGTGTTTGTGTTTCTTTTTTTTCTCTTTCTTCTCTTGTTCTTTTCTCACTTCTGAAATAGAAAAGAAATATGCACATAAATATACAAGTGTCATGACAATTGCCGACTAACGAAACAGAGTAAAGAAAACATATTGCAAGCCACTTCCATCCCCGTCAAAATAATACAATAACAATAACAAAAATAATAATAATAATGATCATAATGATAATAATGGTAAAAATAATAATAATAATAATAATAATAGTAATAACAATAATGATATAATAAATAATCATATTAAAATATTGATAGCAATGAAGATAATTTCTACGATATTGGAAATAATGACTAATAACGATAAAAAAGTGTACTAGTAGTAGTAGTAGTAGTAGTAGTAGTAGTAGTAGTAGTAGTGGTAGTAGTAGTAGTAGTAGTAGTAGTAGTAGTAGTAGTAGTAGTAGTAGTAGTAGTAGTAGTAGTAGTAGTAGTAGTGGTAGTAGTAGTAGTAGTAGTAGTAGTAGTAGTAGTAGTAGTAGTAGTAGTAGTAGTGGTAGTAGTAGTAGTAGTAGTAGTAGTAGTAGTAGTAGTAGTAGTAGTAGTA
>JACEEZ010021752.1:603496-635996 GCA_016584305.1 Chionoecetes opilio
TCACTCACTCTCTCTCTCTCTCATCTTTATATCACTCACTCACTCTCTCATCTTTATATCACTCACTCTCTCATCTTTATATCACTCACTCTCTCATCTTTATATCACTCACTCTCTCATCTTTATATCACTCACTCTCTCATCTTTATATCACTCACTCTCTCATCTTTATATCACTCACTCTCTCATCTGTATATCACTCACTCTCTCATCTTTATATCACTCACTCTCTAATCTTTATATCACTCACTTACTCTTTATATCACTCACTCTCTCATCTTTATATCACTCACTCTCTCATCTTTATATCACTCACTTACTCTTTATATCACTCACTCTCTCTCTCTCTCTCTCATCTTTATATCACTCACTCTCTCATCTTTATATCACTCACTCTCCTCATCTTTTATATCACTCACTCTCTCATCTTTATATCACTCACTCTCTCATCTTTATATCACTCACTCTCTCATCTTTATATCACTCACTCACTCTTTATATCACTCACTCTCTCTCTCTCTCTCATCTTTATATCACTCACTCTCTCATCTTTATATCACTCACTCACTCTTTATATCACTCACTCTCTCTCTCATCTTTATATCACTTACTCACTCTTTATATACACTCACTCACTCACTCTTTATATCACTCACTCTCTCTCATCTTTATATCACTTACTCACTCTTTATATCACTCACTCACTCTTTATATCACTCACTCACTCTTTATATCACTCACTCACTCTTTATATCACTCACTCTCTCTCTCTCATCTTTATATCACTCACTCACTCTTTATATCACTCACTCTCTCTCTCTCATCTTTATATCACTCACTCTCTCTCTCTCATCTTTATATCACTCACTCACTCTTTATATCACTCACTCTCTCTCTCTCATCTTTATATCACTCACTCACTCTCTCATCTTTATATCACTCACTCACTCTTTATATCACTCACTCTCTCTCTCTCTCATCTTTATATCACTCACTCACTCTTTATATTACTCACTCTCTCTCTCTCATCTTTATATCACTCACTCACTCTTTATATCACTCACTCTCTCTCTCATCTTTATATCACTCACTCACTCTTTATATCACTCACTCTCTCTCTCTCATCTTTATATCACTCACTCACTCTTTATATCACTCACTCTCTCTCTCTCATCTTTATATCACTCACTCACTCTTTATATCACTCACTCTCTCTCTCTCATCTTTATATCACTCACTCACTCTTTATATCACTCACTCTCTCTCTCTCATCTTTATATCACTCACTCACTCTTTATATCACTCACTCACTCTCTCATCTTTATATCACTCACTCACTCACTCTTTATATCACTCACTCTCTCTCTCTCATCTTTATATCACTCACTCACTCTTTATATCACTCACTCTCTCTCTCTCATCTTTATATCACTCACTCTCTCTTTATATCACTCACTCTCTCTCATCTTTATATCACTCACTCTCTTTCATCTTTATATCACTCACTCACTCAAGATTTTACTCACATTTATATCACTCTTAAAACATGCCAGTCACAGTTTTAATCCATTTTTATCACTATAGCTCAATCCAAAATTATCTTCCTTCCTTCCACCCTTCGACTACCTTTTCCCTACCTTTTTCCGTACATTTCCCTACCTTTTCCCTACCTTTCTACCTTTTCCCTACCTTTCTACCTTTTCCCTACCTTTTTTCCTACCTTTTTGCTACCTTTTCCCTACCTTTCTACCTTTTCCCTACCTTTTCCCTACCTTTCTACCTTTTCCCTACCTTTTTTCCTACCTTTTTGCTACCTTTTCCCTACCTTTCTACCTTTTCCCTACCTTTTTCCCTACCTTTCTACCTTTTCCCTACCTTTCTACCTTTTCCCTACCTTTTTTCCTACCTTTCTACCTTTTCCCTACCTTTCCCTACCTTTTCCCTACCTTTCTACCTTTCCCCTACCTTTTTCCCTACCTTTCCCTACCTTTTTCTACCTTTTCCATATACCTTTCTACCTTTTCGTATTCTTTGCCTTTGAGTCACAGATAAAGAAACAGAGGAGTCCCTGGTAACCTAAAATATATACGAGTCTTTTTCCCTCAGCATCCAGCGAGTTGATGTTCGCTTTCCCGCGTCTTATCTCTGACATTCACGAGGTCACTTCACCCTCGGCGACACAGGGCAGCGTAATGAATAACTTATCAACGCTGGGAGTGCCGTGGAGGTCTCAGCAGGGAGGGGGGAGGAGAGGGGAGAGGGGAAAAGAGGGGAGGGAGAGAGGGCGAGGGATGAAGGTTAGGGAAGGGGAGAGAGAGAGGCGGGAGGACTGAAGGCTAGGGAAGGGAGAGGGGGACTGAAAGCTAGGGAAAGGGATGGCGTGGGGGGAGGAATGAAGGCTAGGGAGGGGGAGGGAGAGGGGGGAGGGTTGTAGGCGAGGGAAGGGGGAGAGGGGGAGGAATGAAGGCTAGTGAAGGGGAGGGGGAGGGAGAGGAATGAAGGCTAGGGAGGGGGGGGAGATGGGGGGAGGGTTGTAGGCTAGGGAGGGGAAGGGATGGGGGAAGGAAGGCTAGGGAGGGGGAGAATGAGGGGGGAAGGACTGAAGGCTAGGGAGGGGGAGGAGGGAGAGAGGGAGAGAGGTTTCGAGGAGAATGGGGCGTGTTTGCAGCCTTGATCTGTTCGTAATGAGCTTTCAGACACGGTAAGCTCATGCAAGTTAGTCAGGATATATTATTGGACTGCCTCACTCTCCCCTATTACTGAATGCATTACCACGTCAGCATGTAGGTTAGGATACAGACCAGCAGGATGATACAGTGAAATGCAATCATGGCTACCAATGGCTGGATGAATGGGTGGATTGTTGAGTACCTTGAAGTAAGGTTGTAAGGATTACTGTATAGGTATCGTCCACGCAGACCTGAATTCACATAAAGTGGTCTGTTTGCCTCTGAATCAAGGGGAGGTTGGTGAGGTGATTGATTGAGTGAGTGAGTGAGTGAGTGAGTGAGTGAGTGAGTGAGTGAGTGAGTGAGTGAGTGAGTGAGTGAGTGAGTGAGTGAGTGAGTGAGTGAGTGAGTGAGTGAGTGAGTGAGTGAGTGAGTGAGTGAGTGAGTTAGTAGCTTGGCATTCCATAACTACAAATCGTTGCTTAAATCACATGATACAGAAGCATTTGACAAGACTTAAGTTTGCCGACATGAGCTTTATTCTATCATATCATAGACCACTGTATACCTGGACTGCGCACGGAATATCGGCCTGTTGCACATGGGCCTGAACTTGCCCTGAAGTCGGAGGGCCGCTCGGATTCATATATATATATATATATATATATATATATATATATATATATATATATATATATATATATATATATATATATATATATATATATATATATACGCATCATATAGACTGGTTTATCAGTATATATGATATACTGTAATCTTCGTAAATGTTTGTTCTATAATATTATCAAATAAAAAACAGTAAAACACGCTAAAGAAATGCCATTACGTGACTGAAGAAATATGCATGAACTTAATATTCACTTCAACTTTTCGCCATTTAAAACTTTGCGAGTCAACTTTTATCATGAAGGGTATCAATAGAAGCGCAATTTTATTAGCTTTCCGTTGATGTACTTCGTTTTCTGATAAATGAACTACCCCCATCCATAAATTAGCGTTAACTAAATAAATAAAATCATCAATCGGGTAATTTTCCCGATTGATGAGGTTATTTATTTAGTTAACGCTAATTTATACATGGTGCGAATTCATTTATCAGAAAACGAAATATATAAGTAAATAAATAACATCATCAATCGGGAAAATTACCAGATTGATGATTTTATTTATTTATTTAACGCTAATTTATGCATGGTTCTAATTCATTTATCAGATAACGAAATACATCAATGGAAAGCTAATAAAATTGCGCTTCTATTGATACCCTGCATGTTAAAAGTTGACTCGCGAAGTTCTAAATGGCGAAGAGTTAAGTGAATATTAAGTTCATGCATATTTCTTCATAGTCTCGTAATGGCATTTCTTTAGCGTGTTTTACTGTTTTTTATTTGATAATATTATAGAACAAACATTTAAGAAGATTACAGTATATCATATATACTGATAAACCAGTCTATATGATAGTCCATAGACCACTATATCTCTTTGTCGGGCGGGCCTTTGTCGGGCGGGCAGGCCGCTATGCAGCTTGTAATTTCAAAACATTGTCGCGTGAACAGTTCAGGAGGGATATTTACCACAAGTCTGTGAACGTTCGCAAATTTCTGTTCACAGAATAGAGGGCTGTTCAATGTTGGGAGCTATCCTTGCGAACTATTTATCAAAGTCTTGTGAACAGCTCCCTGCTAGGAATCCTCCGCTCCTTGCGATCAAAACAAACAGTGAAATTAACGTCACCCAATCATTTTTTCACTACAAATAACAAATACAAAGGATATATTGTGACCAAAAACCGCAAAAGAATTGTTTATTCTTGTAAGAAATGTATTATTGTAGCAATAAATATCAATATAAAGGAATTTTGTTTATACTACATATTTTGGCGCGGAATACAGCAGTGTGTACATTTTCTACCACTGCCTAGCACCTTATCTACATACTACGCATTTATCTACTATTATGGAGCGCCAAGAACAACTCTAGCCGCGGCGGCTATAAGTATGATGAACCCGTATCTCTAGCCGCGGTGGCTATAGGTATGAAACGTATCTCTAGCCGCGGTGGCTATAGGTATGAAACGTATCTCTAGCCGCGGTGGCTATAGGTATGAAACGTATCTCTAGCCGCGGTGGCTATAGGTATGGGCCGTATCTCTACCATCAATAACACTATAGTCGTGTAGTAAATTAATCTGTCATTCGTTTTTGTCGGAAATAAATTTTAGTTTATATGTGTAGGGGTGCCCAACCCGCCCCTCCCGGCCAGCCCCGCAAACATTGCTCTATTTCGCATTGCCATAGTATTGATAGCTTTCATTTTTTTTTTTATATCAATCAAACCCAATCTCTAACCTAACCTAATCTAATTTAACCTAACTTAACCATTCCTGGCTGAAATAACGATAGATTTTCGGTAGTATACATGTCACGCCATTATTATTCAATTGCGGCATGGGAAATGTGTTTTTAAATACTCAGAATGAACAAATCTCCACGATGATGTAGGTAAGAATCCCTCGGACTTTTGAAAGCCCATTACAGAAATAATAGGCTACTATTGACGGTAGGTTAGATTACAAATGAGTTTCGTTAGGTTATGTATAGGTTTAGTTTTGGTTACATAGGTATAAGATAGGTTTGGGTTCGGTTTTGTTGAGTTATTTAGTGTTCGCAAGGCCTTGCGAGTGGTCAGGAGCACTCGCAGATTGCGAACACTTTGCGAACGTTCACAGCCGTTCTCAAGCTTAGTAAATATGTCCTAAGAAATTGTGAATACAACAGGCTTGTGAATTCGCAAGCCTGTTGTGAACGTTCGCAAGAAATGGTAAATATCCCTCCAGGTATACAGTAGTCTATGATCATATATATTCTTTTTCAGGGAAGGGAGGAGAGAGAAGATAAGCTCATGGGAAAATAGTCTTACGTCCTGAATAATGTATAATGCTGTTATGTTATGTATCATTCTATTTACATATTTGCCCGCATGTTGGTGCAGGAGGCTGTGCCCATGAGGCGTGTGGTGATCAATACAGGACGCGGTGAGGCCTGGGCACCATGAGGGGACCATGAGGCTGGGTGGCGAGGTACCTGGAACTGTCGCCGATAGGAACACTCGCCGACGTCGACGAGTGCTCCTATTTTTCACGTCGGCGAGTATTCCCATTACCCGTGTTTCTGCATTCAGGGATTAAATACCAACAATAGCCTGAATAGTTAGTATAGGTTATGTGGTTAGGTTAGGTTAGATTCCTTTTCATATATTACAAGTTGAACTGTCGCCGAAAATTTACACGTCGGCGAGTGTTCCAATGTCGGCGAAAGTTCTGAGTTGGTGTTTCGGCGAGAGTTCCATAAACCGGTGGCGAGGAGGTTTTCCGCAGCGGGTCTCCTACACACGTGGACTCACCTCATCTCACCACCTCACCATCACGACCTCAGAGTGAGAAATATTCAGTTTATGATTTTCCCTATGTACAGTACCAATAACTTTTGCGAGTTATTCCATTCCAGGCTGAAAGCAAGAATACGGGTGCACCACCCGTCCATGTGGTCTTTCGTTAGGCACATCAATCACATGATAGAAGACACGGAGAATGACCTGAAGAGGCTGGACCGGGGCTTGACCATCAGCAGGTCCAGGAAGAAGTCTATGAAACAAACCTGGAGAGGAGAAACACATGCAAGGAGAAATATGCAAGAGGGGAGTACAATCACAGGCAGTTTATCTCGGCAGTGGCCTACACGATGGCCACAGATGTTCTGCTTCTAGAGACGACCCATCTTGGGACGGAGTAGACTCGGATGAAGCTGATGAAGTTGCTGTTGACCAAGAAAATCAAGCTCCTCAGCAACAGAATCATCGTCTCTGCGCTGTGTGTTTGGCACCCCGAGAGAGAACGGTCTGTTTCAGGCCTTGCAATCATGCTCAGGTCTGTCCAGGCTGCAGCAACGTCATGGAAGCCATGGGAAATCCATGCCCCATCTGCAGAGTCTCGGTGCAGGAGCGATTCGAAATATTCATTCTATATACGAAATGAAATACTGCTTCATTTCTAGTTTTGAAAGCTGCCGACTAGTCACTACCCGCCTCAAGTTCCAGTCTTCAGACGACGTATGACGTATGACAATTTTTGTTCAATTTTATGATTCTTAGGTTATTGTTAAAGTAAGGTACTTGGAATAAAGACGGACATTGATATGCATCTTGTGTTCTTATTGTGCCGCACCGTGCTTCATTTGCTGTACCAGTACACAATGTGTTTTGATGCTTTGCTAAGATCTAAAGATGTTTTTGACACTGCAAAGATGTGAAGTTTTTGATGCATTGATAGGATTTCATCCATTTTTGATGCATTGAAGACATCTGGTGATTTTGATGATTTGATAACATCTAGTCAGTTTCAGCTTTTTCACACATTGATGAGATCCAGCTTTTTGGATGCTTTGAAAAGATTGGCTTTTTGACGTAGTGACGGGGCTGACACCCTGGGATTAGTGTTGGCGCTTTGAAGGCACAGCTATGACACACTGTATCATGGACAGTGCTGCGCCATGGATTACAAGTGTGTGTGTGTGTGTGTGTGTGTGTGTGTGTGTGTGTGTGTGTGTGTGTGTGTGTGTGTGTGTGTGTGTGTGTGTGTGTGTGTGTGTGTGTGTGTGTGTGTGTGTGTGTGTGTTAGTCAGATTTCTTCATACCAAGTTTAATTAATATTTATGGCACAACACTCGTATTTCAAACAATCCTTTTGAGTGTCGATTGCATGTCGTAGCATTGCAACACTCAGCTTTCAGCAACACTCCACGCCGTCACATGAGACACGCTGCGCTCCAACACTCATCATTTCCTTGTGATGTCCGGCATGGGTTGTATCAAAGACTACTCCATACTGGACTTGCTACTCGTGCCCCGCGCCAACCCGCCCATGACCAGTGGAGGCCAGTTTTGCGATTCCTGACATTTTCGAACATCACCCCCATTTCCCTTCCTGTGGTTTATCAGTATAAATGATATACTGTTATCTTTGTAAATGTTTGTTCTATAATATTATCAAATAAAAAACAGTAAAATACACTACAGAAATGTCATTATAAGAGTGTGAAGAAATATGCATGAACTCGAGAATTCATTTAAACTCTTCGCCATTTAAAACTTTGCGAGTCAACTTTTATCATCAAGGGTATCAATAGGAGCGCAATTTTATTAGCTTTCCATTGCTATATTTCGTTATCTGATAAATTAATTAGAACCATGCATAAATTAGCGTTAACTAAATAAATAACATCATCAATCGGGTAATTTTCCCGATTGATGATGTTATTTAATTAGTTAACGCTAATTTATGTATGGTTCTCATTCATTTATCAGATAACGAAATAGATCAATGGAAAGCTAATAAAATTCCGCTTCTATTGATATGTTTCATGCAAAATGTTTACTCGCAAAATATTAAATGGCGAAGAGTTTAAGTGAATATTAAGTTTATGCATATTTCTTCACTCTCTCATAATGGCATTTCTTTAGTGTATTTTACAGTGTTTTATTTGATAATAATATAGAACAAACATTTACGAAGATAACGATATATCATTCATACTGATAAACCATAGGAAGGGAAATGGGAGTGATGTTCGAAAATGTCAAGAATCGCAAAACTGGCCTCCACTGGAAATAGCCCAAAATGAGTAGCAAATCCAGTATAGAGTAGTCTTTGGTTGTATCATCCAAGGTCATGACGGAGTGGTCAAGGTCAGAGGGTCAGAGGCGAGAGTGTTTCTGATGACCTGCATATTTCTTTCCTTTCTCATCTTTCCTTCTGCATTCCTATTTCCTATTCCATCATGATTCCTTCCCTTCCCATCGGCCCGGCAGTGTGGTGGAGGGAAGGGTCTTGGCGCCGCCGATCCCTGCACGCCAGTGAAGCCACACACGTTTGGAGCTACCATCACCTCCACTACTACTACTACTCCTCCTCCTCCTACCACTACAACTACTACCACCATCACCACTACTACTCCTACTCCTCCTCCTCCTACCACTACAACTACTACCACCATCACCACCACTACTACTACTCCTCCTCCTCCTCCTCCTACCACTACAACTACTACCACCATCACCACCACTCCTCCTACTCCTCCTACTACTACTATTACTACTGCTACTCATAACACCACCACTCCAACTGCTACTATTTTTACCACTACCACTCCACTACTTTAACCACCACCACCATTCCTCCTCCTCCTCCCACTACTACTACCACCGCGCAATTCCAAGGCATTTATATTCTTAGTGAAAGAAACGCTTTAGCACTGTGGGCTCGGCGATGGTCAGGGCAAGGGTGTAGGAGTGGTGGGGCGCCGCTCCCCGCCTCCCCTTGAACCCTGACCCTTAGGCCGACCCTTGTGTTCTCCTGAAGGCTTCCATCGTTTAGCTGCCATTTATTTCATTTATTCTATACCACTCACTGGGGAAAATAGTGACTCTTCTAAGGGGAAAAAAATAACATTCTCCAGAAGGCTTAAATCGCTTAGCTGCCTTATATCGTTACTCACCACTATTTGGACAAAAAAAGTGACTCGTCCAAGACAAAAAAATATCCTTCACCGATGAATTTCTGCAAGTACTTCTTTTCAGTACTATTGTTTTCTTTCGCCATCTGTCACACGTATCAGCGCGACCTTTTTGTCCCCTTTTTGACAGTCGCTCAAGCGTCATCAGTCGTTGTCGAGGTTGAGTTTAACAAGCGCTGGTACACACACGCACACGCACACACACACACACACAACACACACACACACACACACACACTCATACATGCACACACACACACTCATACATGCACACACACACACACACACACTCATCACTCACACACACACTCATACATGCACACACACACACACACACACACACATACACACACACACACACACACGCACAGACAAAAACACACACACACAGACAAACACACACACACACACACACGCACACACACACACATACACACACACTCACACATGCACACACATACACACACACACACGCACAGACAAACACACACACACACTTTTTATGTCATATTTCGCCAAAAAAATAACGTATAATTAGGGCACGTTCCAGGAATCTTTCACAAATGGAAAGGAGAGAGAGAGAGAGAGAGAGAGAGAGAGAGAGAGAGAGAGAGAGAGAGAGAGAGAGAGAGAGAGAGAGAGAGAGGAGAGAGAGAGAGAGAGAGAGAGAGAGAGAGAGAGAGAGAGAGAGAGAGAGAGAGAGGAGAGAGAAAAAAAAACAGCCTTAAGAGATTGAAATTTAGGTTTTCAGCAATCCCCTTTTTTATTTTCATCATTTCCAGTGGCAGTGTACGTAAGGAGTGTCGGCTGTGTGTAGGGAGGAGGAGGAGGAGGAGGAGGAGGAGGAGGAGGAGGAGGAGGAGGAGGAGGAGGAGGAAGAGAGACTAGAGACGTGGGTGGAGATGGAGGATTACATAGGATTACATAGGAATAACAGACACCAGTAGACCTATTGGTCCATAACTAGGGTATATGTTGTACTACATATTACTAACTATCAACTACATGTAAGAGGACAGTTGGAAAATGATACCATGTCCCTAAAGAGGATAGGAACATGGAAGTTTCGTATTGAAGAATGATAGGATATGAAATATACTGACTACAACTACCACTACCACTACAACTAATCGATCCGGGGGACTATAATATGAATTCGCAGGGCAATATCAATACCCAATATCAATATTCCAATTTGGCTTGATCTTTTACGAAACAAGGCGACCAGAATTGAACAACATATTCTAAGTGTGGCCTAACCAAGGACGTGTATAATTGTGTCATTACTTTAGGAGTTTTATGTTCAAAGTTGCGTTTAATGAAGCCCAACATCATATTCGCCTTTTTACTGGCAGCCAGGCAATGCGTACTGGTTTTAAGATCATTACGAGCGAGCGCGAAGCGCTCGTGAGTCCTCACTGATACGGGATTTTTCCGGGATAAGCGGCCGACCCGACCCGACCGACCATGAGGCCGACCCGACCCGACCGACCATCACGCTTTTTAGGAGCTTATATCTTTGGAATCCCAAGGAATCCTAAGGAAGATCCCAGGAATCTTCGCCATCTGATAGCCCCATTCAATCCCTACAGTTTCAATGTAAAAAAGCAAAGGTAAATGGAGTTTATATGACAGTAGGCAAATTTTCTTGCTATCGGGTTTCTACGGGCTCGCTCGTCCTTCGCCGATTAAGGCGTCTTACTGGTTACTAATGATGACACCTAAATCCTTTTCCTGCTGTACTTCAGGTAACGATTTATTTTGCATTTGATAGTTGTATTTGAGGTTATCGCTGACTATATGCATTACTTTACATTTATCGGAATTGAATTTTAATAGCTATTTATCACTCAAATCTGATAGTTTGTCGAGATCACGTTGTATGAATTCGCAGTTCGCGGAGGAGGAGGAGGATTACATAGGATTACATAGGAATAACAGACACCAGGAGACCTATTGGTCCATAGCGAGGGTATCTGCTGAACTACATACTACTAACTATCAACTACTTGTAAGAAAACAGTTGGAAAATGATACCATGTCCCTAAAGAGGATAGGAACATGGAAGTTTCATAGTGCAGAATGATAGGATATGAAAAATACTAACTACAACTACCACTACCACTACAACTAATCGATACGGGGGACTAGATACGAATTCGCACTATCAATACCCATTTACTTTACAGTGCGCGTCAAGTCTGTTTTTGAATGTAGTTATTGTGCTGGCTCCGACAACATTTGCTGGTAACTTGTTCCATCGATCAAAGACTCTAACATTGAAACAATTTTTACGGAGATCGGTGATGCAACGTTTACCGTTTAGTTTTAAACCATTATTTCTTGTTGTCACTTGAGTTGAAAGCTCGAATAGATTCTCTTGATTAATGACATCAAAACCTTTTAGGATCTTAAAGGTTTCTATCAAGTCCCCACGGATTCTACGATCCTTTAAGGAAAACATATTAAGTTTCCGCAGTCTCTCTTCATAAGATGAATTTCGCAGAGATGGAATTTGGGAGGAGGAGGAGGAGGAGAGGAGGAGGAGGAGGAGGAGGAGGAGGAGGAGGAGGAGGAGGAGGAGGAGGAGGAGGAGGAGGAGGAGGAGGAGGAGGAGGAGGAGAAGGAGGTGGAGGAGGAGGATTTACATAGGATTACATAGGAATAACAGACACCAGGAGACCTATTGGTCCATAACGAAGGTATCTGCTACACTACATATTACTAACTATCAACTACTTGTAAGAAAACAGTTGGAAAATGATACCATGTCCCTAAAGAGGATAGGAACATGGAAGTTTCATAGTGCAGAATGATAGGATATGAAAAATACTAACTACAACTACCACTACCACTACAACTAATCGATACGGGGGACTAGATATGAATTCGCACTATCAATACCCATTTACTTTACAGTGCGCGTCAAGTCTTTTTTTAAATGTAGTTATTGTGCTGGCTTCGACAACATTTGCTGATAATTTGTTCCATCGATCAACAACTCTAACAGTGAAATAATTTTTACGGAGATCTGTGATGCAACGTTGACCGTTTAGTTTTAAACCATTATTTCTTGTTGTCACTTGAGTTGAAAGCTCGAATAGGTTCTCTTGATTAATGACATCAAATCCTTTTAGGATCTTAAAGGTTTCTATCAAGTCCCCACGGATTCTTCGATCCTTTAAGGAAAACATATTAAGTTTCCGCAGTCTCTCTTCATAAGATGAATTTCGCAGAGATGGAATTTGTTTGTTGCTCTTCTTTGCACTGATTCCAATTGCTTGATCTTTTACGAAACAGGCGACCAGAATTGAACGGCATATTCCAAGTGCGGCCTAACCAAGGACGTGTATAATTGTGAGGAGGAGAGAGGAGGAGAGGAGGAGGAGGATGAGGAGGAGGAGGAGGAGGAGGATGAAGGAGGAGGAGGAGGAGGAGGAGAGGAGGAGGAGGAGGAGAGGAGGAGGAGGAGGAGGAGAGGAGAGACTAGAGACGTGGGTGGAGAAAGAAGAGGAGGAAGCAGGACTACTAGTTTTGCCGTTGTCCATGAGTGACGGGGACGAAGCTGAGTGGTGGTCTAGGTTGCCACTCGAATATTCCCCCCCCCAAAAAAAAAAAAAAATATATATATATATATATATATATATATATATATATATATATATATATATATATATATATATATATATATATATATATATATATATTAGTCCATGGGTCAGAGGAGAAAGCTGTATCATATGAGGGCAGGTCACAAAACCAATTTTATTGCTTGAGTCCATCATAAGACAGTACAAAACTGCATGATAGACTTTCCAACATGGTAGCTCAAAGAGGTTATTACGAATTTTAGAATTTGTATCTGCTCGTTCTCGTCGAGGGCCGTTTTCAGTACTAAAACACAATTAAAACTTGTTTCTGTCTAATTTTTAGTAGAAAAAGTGTTATGAGATGTTATTACTGGATTATACACATACATGAAGGCAATTATTTTGATATGCATATTGCCATGGGTTTCACAATCATTACCCTTCCTATGAATTTCCTTGTGAAATGATTGATGACTTATGAACCGAAAATTGAAAGATAATTGCAGTTAGCAAGTGACCATGGTGGTCACTTGCTAACTGTGACGGAACTCTAAAGAAAACAAATAAGGCTGCACTTGCCAGGAAACTTGAGGCTAATGTTTCTTCAGCTGAAGAAATTGTGCAGCCTTCAGCTTGTATCATAGATGGAATGAGTCTGATCCAAAAAACCAATGGAGACCATATGACCTTCGATGAGCTAGCTGATCAAATACATGCCCATGTTATGAGAGCTGCTGGCCCCAGTCAACGTGTGGATGTTGTATTTGATGTGTATAAACAACTCTCAATAAAAGATCCAGAGCGAGCCACCAGAGGTTCTGACACCGGCATCAGATTCAGCAATATAGTGTCAGGTCATAAAATTCAACAATGGCGATGTCTTTTATGTTATGGTACAAGTAAAACAAAGCTTGTAAAATTTATTGTAGATCAGTGGCAGGATCCCAGAAAGCGTCAGGCACTTGGACAGAAGGTGATGTATGTTACCAATGGTGAAACTTGCACCAAAATTACCTGTGATGAAGCTGTTGAAGTTGTTGAACTTAAAACATCACAGGAGGAAGCTGACACCCGTCTCCTCCTCCTCCTTCTATTATTGAGCTGTACGAAATATAGTGTTTATTTCTCGTATTTTCCTCTAGTATTGTCTCCCATCTTACATCGTGTACAGGAGGAAGAGGAAGAAGAAAAGGACGAGGAGGAGGGGGAGGAGGAGGAGGAGGAGAGGAGGAGGGAGGAGGAGGAGGAGGGGAGGAGGAGGGGAGGAGGAGAGGAGGGAGGAGAGGAGGAGGAGGAGGAGGAGGAGGAGGAGGAGGAGGAGGAGGAGGAGGAGGGGGAGGAGGAGGAGGTTTTTTTGTGTACTTCGAGAGGCACACACCACCTTATTTTTTTCGGTGTTTTCTGTGAATCTGTTTTTATTTATCAGTATTCTTACCGTGCCGGGGGTTTGTGCCGGGGGTTTGTGCCGGGGGTTTGTGCCGGGGATTTGTGCCGGTGGTTTGTGCCGGTGGTTTGTGCCGGTGGTTTGTGCCGGTGGTTTGTGCCGGGGTTTGTGCCGGGGGTTTGTGCCGGGGTTTGTGCCGGGGGTTTGTGCCGGGGGTTTGTGCCGGGGGTTTGTGCCGGTAGTTTGTGCCGGTGGTTTGTGCCGGTGGTTTGTGCCGGTGGTTTGTGCCGGGGGTTTGTGCCGGGGTTTTGTGTGCGGGGTTTGTGCCGGGGTTTGTGCCGGGGGTTTGTGCCGGGGGTTTGTGCCGGTAGTTTGTGCCGGTGGGTTTTGTGCCGGTGGTTTGTGCCGGGGTTTTGTGCCGGGGGTTTGTTGCCGGTAGTTTGTGCCGGTGGTTTGTGCCGGTGGTTTGTGCCGGGGGTTTGTGCCGGGGGTTTGTGCCGGGGTTTGTGCCGGGGTTTGTGCCGGGGGTTTGTGCCGGGGGTATGTGCCGGGGTTTGTGCCGGGGTTTGTGCCGGGGTTTTGTGCGGGGGTTTGTGCCGGGGTTTGTGCCGGTGGTTTGTGCCGGTGGTTTGTGCCGGGGTTTGTGCCGGGGATTTGTGCCGGGGGTTTGTGCCGGGGTTTGTGCCGGGGATTTGTGCCGGGTGGTTTTGTGCCGGTGGGTTTGTGCCGGGGGTTTGTGCCGGGGGTTTGTGCCGGGGGTTTTGTGCCGGGGATTTGTGCCGGTGGTTTGTGCGGGTGGTTTGTGCGGGGGTTTGTACCGGGGGTTTGTGCCGGGGGTTTGTGCCGGGGATTTGTGCCGGGGGTTTGTGCCGGTGGTTTGTGCCGGGTGGTTTGTGCGGTGGTTTGTGCCGGGTGTTGTTGTGCCGGGGTTTGTGCCGGGGTTTTGTGCCGGGGTTTGTGCCGGGGGTTTGTGCCGGTTTTGTGCCGGTGGTTTGTGCCGGTGGTTTGTGCCGGGGGTTTTGTGCCGGGGGTTTGTGCCGGGGGTTTGTGCCGGGGTTTGTGCCGGTGGTTTGTGCCGGGGTTTGTGCCGGGGGTTTGTGTCAGGGGGTTTTGTGCCGGGATTTGTGCGGGTTTGTGCCGGGGGTTTGTGCCGGGGGTTTGTGCCAGGGGTTTGTGTCGGGGGTTTGTGCCGGGGTTTGTGCCGGGGGTCTGTGCCGGGGTTTGTGCCGGGGTTTGTGCCGGGGTTTGTGCCGGGGGTTTGTGCCGGGGTATTGCGGGTTTGTGCCGGGGTTTGTGCCGGGGGTTTGTGCCGGGGGTTTGTGCCGGGGTTTGTGCCGGGGGTTTGTGCCGGGGTTTGTGCCGGGTTTGTGCCGGGGTTTGTGCCGGGGTTTGTGCCGGGGTTTTGTGCCGGGGGTTTGTGCCGGGGGGTTTGTGCCGGGGTTTGTGCCGGGGGGTTGTGCTGGGGTTTGTGTCGGGGTTGTGTACCGGGGGTTTGGGCCGGGGTTTGTGTCGGTGGTTTGTGCCGTGTTTTGTGGGGTTTGTGCTGGGGGTTGTGCTGGGGTTTGTGCCGGGGGTTTGTGCCGGGGTTTGTGCCGGGGTTTGTGCCGGGGTTTGTGCCGGGGGTTTTGCCGGGGGTTTGTGCCGGAGTTTTGTGCCGGGTTTGTGCCGGGGGTTTGTGCCGGGTTTGTGCCGGGGTTTGTGCCGGGGTTTGTGCCGGTGGTTTGTGCTGAGGGTTTGTGCCGGTGGTTTGCGCGGGGGCTTGTGCTGGGGTTTGTGCCGGGGTTTGGGCCGGTGGTTGTGCCGGTGGTTTGGCCGGGGGTTTGTGCCGGGGGTTTTGTGCCGGGGGTTTGTGCGGGTTTGTGCCGGGGGGTTGTGCCGGGGTTTGTGTCGAGGGTTTGTGTCGGAGGGTTGTGTCGGGGGTTTGTGTCGGGGGTATGTGTCGGGGGGTTGTGCCTGCTCTTTCCCGTGTTCAAGGCAAGATCGGTCAAGCGGCGTTATTGGTGCCGGTGGTGCGTAATGGCGTAATGGTGACGCAGGTCTATTGGTGACGGTGCACTTCATCTTCTTTGTTGTGACTTACTTTTATTGCGGCATGACCAGTTTTTTTTTTTTTTTTTTAACTCTCCTGTTATTAGTATTTTTATTGGCAGTCTGTTTGTAAGCTTCCAAGGTAAAAAAAAAAAGAAAAAAAAGATCGTCATTTCAAGCCATTTTATTTTATTTTTTATTTTTACTTTTCTATGTTTAGTCTTTTGGTACTTACATTGGAGGTCTGTTTGTAAGCTCCTAAGGTTGTTTAATTTTCGTCATTTCAAGTCTATTTTGGAGGTATGAAATAAATCAATCGGACGCCTCACTACTTTGTTTTCTATCTTAATTTAAAACATATTAAAGCTCTGTCCTCTCTATCACAAGTATTCGTGCATATGTCTATAGTCTATTTTTTTTTATGGTCAAAATGCAGTAAGGAAGCCACACACCCTGCCTGCCCTTCTATTCTACGGGGCAGCTGATTGGTGCATTCCTCGTATCATCATTACCAATCACTATATCTTCACTATACTTAACAGCGCGTGACCACTGGACAGAGCAATCTTCACTACAGAGGTTGACAAAATCAAAAATCCCTCTGTAGTGAAGATTGCTCTGTCCAGTGGTCACGCGCTGTTAAGTAGTGAAGATATTGTGATTGGTAGTGATGATACGAGGAATGCACCAATCAGCTGCCCCGTAGAACAGCAGGGGAGGCAGGGGGCGTGGCTTCCTTACTGCATTTTGACCATAATATAAAAAATGGACTATAGCTGTTCCCTTGTATCTTCTCCTCCACTCCAGTGTTCACCCGTGTAGCAGCAACTTTTATAGCGGTCACTGGCCTGCCGCCCCTCGCCGTCTCTCACACCCAAGGATCTTTTCTATATTACATTGTCTACCTGTCCAGCCCATTCCTCTGCTAATACCATAGCGTTTCCCCAACCCTTTCTTCCTTAGATGTTTTACCATTCCTCGTACCTTTCTCCTCCTCCTCCTCCTCCTCCTCCTCCTCCTCCTCCTCCTTCTCCTCTTCCTCCTCCTCCTCCCCCTCCTCTTCTTCCTCTTTCTCCTCCTCCTCCTCCTCCTCCTCCTCCTCCTCCCCCTCCTCTTCCTCTTCTTCCTCTTTCTCCTCCTCCTCCTCCTCCTCCTCCTCTTCCTCTTCTTCCTCCTTTCCTCCTCCTTCCTCCCTCCCTCCTCCTCCCTCCTCCTCCTCCTCCTCCTCCTCCTCCCTCCTCCTCCTCCTCCTCCTCCTCCTCCTCCTCCTCTTCTTCCTCCTCCTCCTCCTCCTCCTCCCCCTCCTCTTCCTCCTCCTCCTCCTCCTCCTCCTCCTCCTCCTCCTCCTCCTCCTCCTCCTCCTCTTTCTTCTCCTCCTCCTCCTCCTCTTCCTCCTCCTCCTCTCTTCCTTTTCAGCTCCTCTTCCTCCTCCTCCTCCTCCCCCGAGCCAACCTTCTGCCCTCCTTCGGGAAGACGGAACTCGTAACTGAAGTCGAGTTTTTGGGTTGAGTTACATGGCTGTGTTCGCCTCAGGGGGGAGGCGGGGGGGGGGAGCTTCCTTCTCACTTTCCACTTGCTTCGTCCCTGCTAAGTAAGGCTAATGACCCCAGGTAATTAGGAGGTTAATTAAGGAGGAGGTGAGAGCGCAATAACCCCTGAAGGCTGAATTAATTTTTTAGTCAGTGGATATGCCGGTAGAGAGACAAGTGTGATTATGCTGGGTCGCAGGAGATCCAGGGAAGGGTGCGAGGGAGGTTTGTGCCGGGGGTTTGTGCCGGGGTTTGTGTCGGGGGTTTGTGTCGGGGGTTTGTGCCAGGGGTTTGTGTCGGGGTTTTATGCCTGGGGTTTGTGCCGGGGGTTTGTGTCGGGGGGTTGTGCCGGGGGTTTGTGCCGGGGGTTTGTGCCAGGGAGGTTGTGCCGGGGGTTTGTGCCGGGGTTTGTGCCGGGAGGTTGTGCCGGGGGTTTGTGCCGGGAGGTTGTGCCGGGAGGTTGTGCCGGGGGGTTGTGCCGGGAGGTTGTGCCGGGAGGTTGTGCCGGGGTTTGTGCCGGGGTTCGTGCCGGGGGTTTGTGCCGGGAGGTTGTGCCGGGAGATTGTGCCGGGGGTTTGTGCCGGGGTTTTGTGCCGGGGGT
Organism: Chionoecetes opilio; assembly: GCA_016584305.1. Taxonomy (NCBI): domain Eukaryota; kingdom Metazoa; phylum Arthropoda; class Malacostraca; order Decapoda; family Majidae; genus Chionoecetes; species Chionoecetes opilio. Next base: position 621,894 of record JACEEZ010021752.1, read on the forward strand.
TTGTGCCGGGGGTTTGGGTGGCCGGGGTTTGTGCCGGGGTTTTGTGCCGGGGGTTTTGTGCCGGGGTTTGTGCCGGGGGTTTGTGCCGGGGGTTTGTGCCCGGGGGTTGTGCCGGGGGTTTTGTGCCGGGGTTTGTGCCGGGGTTTGTGCCGGGGGTTTGTGCCGGGGGTTTGTGTCGGGGGTTGTGCCGGGGGTTTGTGCCGGGGTTTTTGTGCCGGGGGTTTGTGCCGGGGGGTTTGTGCCGGGGTTTGTGCGGGGGTTGTGCCGGGGTTTGTGTCGGGGGTTGTGCCGGGGGTTTGTGCCGGGGTTTGTGCCTTGTGCCGGGGGTGGGGTTTGTGCCGGGGTTGTGCCGGGGTTGTGCCGGGGTTTTGTGCCGGGGGTTTGTGCCGGGGGTTGTGCCGGGGTTTGTGCCGGGGTTTTGTGCCGGGTGTTTGTGCCGGGGGGTTGTGCCGGGGGTTTGTGCAGGGGGTTTGTGCCGGGGTTTGTGCCGGTTTTGTGCCGGGGGTTTGTGACCGGGGTTTGTGCCGGGGGTTTTGCCGGGGTTTGTGCCGGGGGTTTGTGCCGGGGGTTTGTGCCGGGGTTTGTGCCGGGGGTTTGTCCGGGAGTTTGTGCCGGGGTTTGTGCCGGGGGTTGTGCCGGGGTTTTGTGCGGGGGTTTGTGCCGGGGGGTTTGTGCCGGGGTTGTGCCGGGGGTTTGTGCCGGGGTTTGTACCGGAGTTTGTGCCGGGGGTTTGTGCCGGGGTTTGTGCCGGGGGTTTGTGCCGGGGTTTGTACCGGAGTTTGTGCCGGGGGTTTGTGCCGGGGTTTGTGCCGGGGTTTGTGCCGGGGGTTTGTGCCGGGGTTTGTGCCGGGGTTTGTGCCGGGGTTTGTACCGGAGTTTGTGCCGGGGGTTTGTGCCGGGGTTTGTGCCGGGGGTTTGTGCCGGGAGTTTGTGCCGGGAGTTTGTGCCGGGGGTTGTGCCGGGGGTTTGTGCCGGGGTTTGTGCCGGGGTTTGTGCCGGGGGTTTGTACGGGGGGTTGTGCCGGGGGTTTGTGTCGGGGGTTTGTGGCCGGGGGTTTGTGCCGGGGGTTTGTGCCGGAGGTTTCTGCCGGGGGTTTGTGCCGGGGGTTTGTGCCGGGAGGTTGTGCCGGGGTTTGTGGCGGGGGTTTTGTGCCGGGGTTTTGTGGCGGGGTTTGTGCCGGGGTTTGTGCCGGGGGTTGTCCCGGGGTTTGTGCCGGGGGTTTGTGCCGGGGGTTGTGTTGTGCCGGGGGTTTGCCTGGGGGGGCCGGGGAGGTTGTGCCGGGGTTTGTGCCGGAGGTTGTGCCGGGGGTTGTGCCGGGGGTTTTGCGGGGTTGTGCCGGGGTTTGTGCCGGGGGAAAGTGGAGGGAATGAGAAGGGAACGGGAGGTCAGTGTACGGATGAAGACGTGAAGGCAGGGTCAACAGGGCGAGGAGATTAAATTTTCACGTTCAGGGCTGGAAAATGTGGCCAGAAAGTCATCGGAATAATGTTTTATACACGCAACTGCCCCCTCTTCCCCTCTCCCCTGTATCTTCCCATACCCCCCTGCATCTCCTCACCCCCCAATACCCCCCTGCACCCCCCACCCCCCAATACCCCCCCAATACCTTCCTCCCCCCACACCCCTGCATATCCCCACACACCCCTGCATCCTCCCATACCCCCTTGCATCGTCCCCACACAACCCTGCATCCTCCCATACCCCCCTGCATCCTCCCCACACACCCTGCATCCTCCCCACACACCCTGCATCCTCCCCACACACCCCTGCATCCTCCCCACACACCCCTGCATCCTCCCCACACACCCTGCATCCTCCCCACACACCCCTGCATCCTCCCCACACACCCTGCATCCTCCCCACACACCATGCATCCTCCCCACACACCCCTGCATCCTCCCACACACCCCTGCATCCTCCCCACACCCTGCATCCTCCCCACACACCCCTGCATCCTCCCCACACACCCCTGCATCCTCCCCACACACCCCTGCATCCTCCCCACACCCTGCATCCTCCCCACACACCCCTGCATCCTCCCCACACACCCCTGCATCCTCCCCACACCCTGCATCCTCCCCACACACCCCTGCATCCTCCCCACACACCCTGCATCCTCCCCACACAGCCCCTGCATCCTCCATTCCCCCTGCATCCCCCCCACACCCTCTGCATCTCCCCACTCCACCCTGTATCCTCCCCACACACCCCTGCATCCTCCCCACACCCCTGCATCCTCCCCACACAGCCCCTGCATCCTCCATTCCCCCTGCATCCCCCCCACACCCTCTGCATCTACCACTCCACCCTGTATCCTCCCCATACACACCCTGTATCCCCCACACACCCCTGCATCCTCCCCACACCAACCTGCATCCTCCATTCCCCCCTGCATCCTCCCACACCCTCTGCATCTCCCCATTCCCCTCTGCATCCCCACCCACCCCCCTGTGTCACACGCACACCCCTGTATCCCCCAAACACACCCTGCATCCCCAACACACCCCTGCATCCCACTATAACCCCCCTGCATCCCCCCCAGCTTTACTTTGCCGTTCGTTCACCGTCTTTCAATTTCCTCGCCACTTTGCCCATCTCGCCCAATGCCTCCCAAGCTGACCGCCGCGCCATTCTCCCTCTGCTCACACACCTCTCTCGTACCATGCACTGCTTTAAGAATAGAAAATCCTTTGGTGTAAAGAGAGAGAAGAGAGAGAGAGAGAGAGAGAGAAAAGAGGAGAGAGAGAGAGAGGAGAGAGAGAAGAGAGAGAGAGAGAGAGAGAGGAAGAGAGAGAGAGAGAAGAGAGAGAGGGGAGAGAGAGGAGAGAGAGAGAGAGAAAAGAGAGAGAGAGAAGAGAGAGAGAGAGGAGAGAGAGAGAGAGAGAGAGGAGAGAGAGAGAGAGGAGAGAGAGAGAGGAGAGAGAGAGAGAGGGGAGAGAGAAGAGAGAGAGAGAGAAGAGAGAGAGAGAGAGAGAGAGGAGAGAGAGAGAGAGAGAGAGAGAGAGAGAGAGAAAAGAGGAGAGAGGAGAGAGAGAGAGAGAGAGAGAGAGTATAAAATTTTTGTGGTATAAAATTTAGTGAAACAAACTATTGATTAAAGAAAGTATATTAATCATATTAATACGAAGTTCGTGTGTGCGTGTGTGTGTGTGTGTGTACTGACTGAAGTGCTGGTGAAGGCTAAGTGACTGCACATTTCCACTACATGCTTTATATATGGGTCCTGGCCCTGATATATCCACTTAGCTTATAGGATGTAAATGGATCAGAAGCCTTGCTTGAGGCACAAGAAGGATAAATTTTTTAGCACCTCGAGACGTCACCTTATTAAAATGTCTTTAGTGGTTGGTTTGTGCAGGAGTTAAACCCATAATTACCAGATTAGCCTCTCTCTCTCTCTCTCTCCCCTCTCCTCTCTCTCTCTCTCTCTCTCTCTCTCTCTCTCTCTCTCTCTCTCTCTCTCTCTCTCTCTCTCTCTCTCACTATCACACAATGAGGAATATACACATACATAATGTAAAATTAAAAATACTTTAATTATAGATATTTCCAAACAATATTATTGGCTACATTCACACATCTACGCACACACACACACACACACACACACACACACACACACACACACACACACACACACACACACACACACAAGGACCCAGTTGAAGGGCTCAATGGAAGGAGGAAGGGAGGGAAAGAGGGAGGGAGGGAGGGAGCTGTTGAATTGTCATTAGCTGTTGGTGCGGGATTTAAAACTATAATTACTCATCAGGGAGCTATAAAGTCGGGAAGGTTTGAAACAGGTGTGGCTACTTAGGGGGGGTGGAGCGGGTCTCTAAGAGGAGACTGAGCGAACATTTGTAGACAAGGAAAAGATTTGAGAAATTGATGGGATTGCCTCGCCCCAAGTGCTCGCGAAGTTCATTGCGTGACTGTACCTAAATTAGAATGGAAAATACGTTCTGGGTCTCAAGGAGTTAGATATATAAATAAATACATATGTTCTCTATTGTTATATATATTAAAAACTTTTAGTGCCTCAAATATGAGAATGTTACCGAATGCTCTAGAATGTTGTGTCCATGTCCAAGCATTGCTCCTCCTATGGCCATGTCATGTACACTCATAAAATAATACATAAATATTAACTGGTTCAGATTATGTGAAACCTAATTGTCAAAGTCTATAGAGTTTATCTCAATGGTTCAAACATCCATCATTCATTGTTCATTTTATCATTAAACGTGGCACCAAATACAAAATAAATAGCACCATTAAATTTCTTTAAAAACATTGATTACCTTGCAGTTATTACAACACTCATTAGTTCAACCGTTGGGTTCCCGTAGCGAGAACACATATAAACAAACATTCTCATTTACATCTCTCTCTCTCTCTCTATCTCTCTCTCTCTCTCTCCTCTCTCTCTCTCTCTCTCCTCTCTCTCTCTCTCTCTCTCTCTCTCTCTCTCTCTCTCTCTCTATATATATATATATATATATTATATATATATATATATATATATATATATATATATATATATATATATATATATATATATATTTGATGAATAAGTAGAGAATATTTTAGAGAAAACTATATCGTGTGACTGCAATTTATGATGACCAGAGAGAGAGAGAGAGAGAGAGAGAGAGAGAGAGAGAGAGAGAGAGAGAGAGAGTTGCAAATCCACCAAAGCGTAAATCACAAAGCATTTCAAACAATTTCCATTTTCAGACCAACTGATACCCTCCCATGGAGTCACTCGCCTCACAGCATCATGAAATGGAATTTGCTTTTATGGCAAACTCAAATTTCTATAACCTTGATTTTATATTTCAGCAGTGGGTGTATATTGTTCTCTCCCTAAATCACTTTAAAGCACAGGACGCAAACTCTGATATGCGTGTATATGTGTAGTAGCATTTCATAAAAAATAAAAAATCTGAAATATAATTTTTTTAACGCAGAAAAGTAAGAATTGTGATGTGAGTGGCGGACACAGGTCAGGTCAAGAGCCGAGCCGTGAATATGACGCGTCCGTGTGCACGCGCTGTGACCCTCAACGTGACACACACACACACACACCTTGACCTGACCTTGACAACATAAGAATATAAGAACATAAGAAAATAAGTAAGCTACAAGAGGCCGTGAGACCTACACGTGGTAGTTCCTGTTACTTAACACTACCCACATCCACCTTTCATCCCCATCCATGAATTTATCCAGCCTCCCTTCAAAGCTCCCTAATGACTCCGCACTAACTACCTGACGACTGAGTCCATTCCAATCATTCACCACCCTATTTGTGAACCAGTTTTTCCCTATTTCTTTTTTAAATCTACGCTTTTCCAGCTTGAATCCGTTACTTCTTCTTCTACCCTGGTTAATAGCCGTAAAAACTTTTCCTACCTCTCCTTCATTAAATCCCTTTATCCACTTAAAAACTTTCATCATATATCTATATAACCGCCTGAGTAGCTTGATAGTTTAGAGCGTCACGCGCCATTCTGTGGTTCGGGCTTTCGAACCCCTGCCCCGCTCGTTCCAGGGGATTTTTCACTTCCAGGTTCCAGGGGACAATTCAGGCAGTTACTGTCCCCCTTGAGCAAGGAGATGGGGATGTATGTGTGGTGAGGTTCCAGCATTACCCTAAGATCGGACATAATGAGCTTCAAGCTCGCTCCGGAAGGGTAAAACTGGCGATCGCGAGTTCACCTTACACACATACACACATACACACATACACACATACTTTTTGAAAATATTTCTTTTAGCCTTCATTTGTAATTGTGTTTCTGTCTTTACCTTTACTATATATTCCATTGTCGTACTTGTGTGTACTTGTGTGTACTTGTGTGTACTTGTGTGTACTTGTGTGTACTTGTGTGTACTTGTGTGTACTTGTGTGTACTTGTGTGTACTTGAGGCAGCGTCAGATTTATCCCTGAAAATTAATCAAAATTGTAACCAGAAACAGATTGTTGCATCTCGCGAGGATAAAATACATTATTTTCTGTAATGTATTTTGTGAAAACTACATGCATTATATATTCTCTCTCTCTCTCTCTCTCTCTCTCTCTCTCTCTCTCTCTCTCTCTCTCTCTCTCTCTCTCTCTCTCTCTCTCTCTCTCTCTCTCTCTCTCTCTCTCTCTCTCTCTCTCTCTCTCTCTCTCAGTTCTTTGATATGTTGTGAGTAGAACGTTTATATCATTGTCTTTGATAATTACTGTCCTTCCTGAAGCTAATGACTCCCTAATGACATCAAAGACTCGCTGTCATTGGATCACACAACCGATTACTACCTACATTCTCTCCCCGTTACTTCATGCACGTACATTAGGAACTCGTGATGAGGCAAAGAAGCTTCTAAACGTTGCTTCATATATTTTCTTTTGCTACTTCATACTTTGTCATACTCATTCTTTTTATCCTTTGTTTTATTTCTTGGTGTACTATGGTCAGCGTTGGCAAGCCTGACTATCGATCCACACGCCTGGCACGCGCTCGAGCTTCCTGTTCAGCCCGTGATTAGCTTCTGTATCTTCAATAATTATGCGTTCAAGTCTTTGCAAATTGTCTTCTTTTTCTTTGTGATTTTTATTTTAGCTTTTTCTTCTTCATTGTCAACTTTTGTATCTAGAATTATACGTCAAACTCCTTGCAAATTGTCTTTATTTTCTTCTAGGTTTATTTTGAGTTTAGCTTTTTTTCCTTCATTATTAACTTTTGCATCTTTAAGTATGCGTCAAAGTCTTCGCAAATTGTCTTTTTTTTTTTTGGGGGGGTATATTTTGATTTCAGCTCTTTCATTCTTCATCAATTTGCATCATATTTCATCCTTGTTACCTTTCATTGTTCTAATTATCACCCACTACATTTCCAAGGGAGGTGTTTTCATGTACTACGTCGTAAGTCTGTGAGACAAGCTCGGGGTCATGAGGCTGCTTGTGGCACACGTGTAGCCTATACAGATGACACAACCAGCAACCAGTTAGCCGGACGCCTTATGTGTAACGACGCCACTACAACACAGATGGCACAGTGCTGGCGTTGATGGCACAGTGCTGTCGTTGATGGCACAGTGCTGTCGTTGATGGCACAGTGTTGTCGTTGATGGGGCAGTGCTGTCGTTGATGGCACAGTGCTGTCGTTGATGGGGCAGTGCTGTCGTTGATGGCACAGTGCTGTCGTTGATGGGGCAGTGCTGTCGTTGATGGCACAGTGCTGTCGTTGATGGGGCAGTGCTGTCGTTGATGGCACAGTGCTGTCGTTGATGGCACAGTGCTGTCGTTGATGGGGCAGTGCTGTCGTTGATGGCACAGTGATGGCGTTGATGGCACAGTGATGGCGTTGATGGGGCAGTGCTGTCGTTGATGGCACAGTGCTGTCGTTGATGGCACAGTGCTGTCGTTGATGGGGCAGTGCTGTCGTTGATGGCACAGTGATGGCGTTGATGGGGCAGTGCTGTCGTTGATGGGGCAGTGCTGTCGTTGATGGCACAGTGCTGTCGTTGATGGCACAGTGCTGTCGTTGATGGGGCAGTGCTGTCGTTGATGGCACAGTGATGGCGTTGATGGGGCAGTGCTGTCGTTGATGGGCAGTGCTGTCGTTGATGGCACAGTGCTGTCGTTGATGGCACAGTGCTGTCGTTGATGGGGCAGTGCTGTCGTTGATGGCACAGTGATGGCGTTGATGGGGCGGTACACAGTGTGGTGCAGACAGAGGTCCTCCCGTGTGCACCTGGCCGTCATTGTAGTCTGGCTAAGATGCTGCCTGACGCGCTGGACACTCGCTGTTATAGTCTTTCCATTTTATGAAGTCACTTGTAAAAATTATCCACCAACCACCCACTCAATTATTAGAGTGGTAGTTTTGTCCCCCCCCCCCCCCCCCCCCCGTCCTTGTGAGGGAGGTATTGTTCGCTCACCATAGGGGGAGAGTAGGAATGTATATATATATAATTATAATGGTAATGGGTAGAAATTAAAGCGACTAAAGTGACTTGATACATTGGAAAGACTATAGCCTCAGCGTGGTGACGGGTCCTGGGGCGGCGCTTGATGCCTCCACCCTTGACTAACGTTGGGAAAGTTTGTGCGGTGTAAAGAGGCGAGACAACAAGACTTTGCCATCGTGACGGACAATGACAGGCTGCGCGACCTTGCTGTGCGCGTGCCTGGAGCATCACAGCCAGTATAGCGGCACGACCTTATATAAGAACATAAGAAAATAAGGAAGCTACAAGAGGCCATGAGACCTACACGTGGTAGTTCCTGCAGTGCCTGTATATCTGCCTGGCAGTGCTGTTTTCTTTACTGTTCTTATTGTTCCTTCAAGAGGCACCGCACACAGTCACAGTCACACAGTTCGGGGAGGCGATAGCAGAGTGGTTAACGTCACCTGGTGGCGTTCTCGAAGACCCGAGTTCGATCCCGAGTGAGACCCATAAATACACTTTAAATCTTTCTGCACCATTGAGTGGCCTAAGAACACCCACATGCTGCCCATTAACTCTACCTTCGATTGCGAGTGCATCGGAGGACACAGGGGGGCGGCATGAGCCTCTAATCACAGGCGTCACTATAAAAATCCTGCCTGCGCCACCACGGGCGAGGGCCAACCATCACATCCCTCAAGTGAACCTCCAGGGCCTACCATCCCACCCCTGGAGCTCACGGCCTACACGCGCTATAGGCACAAATGTATAAAAAAAAAAAAAAATATTTAACTTCCTCCCCTCGCTTGGCTTACCGGCAGCACACGCGCCTTGCCTCACACTGCCCTTGAGTCACACCTGTCTTTACCGCGAGCACGAGGAGGCATCGCGGGTCTCGTACTATAGACACACGTGCATGACCCACAAGCCCCTCTGGTCGTGCCCCCGTCATGGACCCCGGCCTCTTAGTGCTCCACGCGCTGCCCTCATCCAGTCCTGGCAGCCATTCTTCAAAGTTTCCTCTGAAGGTTACATTTCAGCAAAGCCTTGCCTCACATATCAAGTTTTCAAATTGCTTTCAGGGAGCTCTCTCGCTCCATCTGGGCCTCCGATTATTTTATGACATTCCATCAGCGCTGTGATGGACGCATTCTGTCTCTCTCTCGCTAAAACACTGGCGTGGCGTATGTTTTTGTTCCATTAGTCCTGCTCCTTCATTCATGAGTGCCCTTCCAAACTGACGCGTCCGCCTGTAGTCACGTCGCGCAGTGTCGCAGCTTCATCACACGCTGACGCAAGGCTGGACAGGCGCAGCACTTGGTAAGATGTGTGTATTCACTATTGACGACACACGTGTTGCAGCAGACAGGTGCAAACACTCGGTGCATTTCTTCCCGTAAATATTTATAGAATGAGCTGCAAGAAATATACAGATGACTGATGTCAGGTTTTTGCCTCTGAAAGCCTGAAGGAAAATTTCAGAGCCAAGGATTTCACACCCACTGTATACCTGCTGTCACTGTATACTGTATGCCACTGTATACTGTATACCACTGTATATACCTGCTGTCACTGTATACCTACTGTCACTGTATACTGTATGCCACTGTATATACCTGCTGTCACTGTATACCTGCTGTCACTGTATACTGTATGCCACTGTATACTTTACTGGCCTCGATTTTTTTTCCTTACATCATAAAGGACTGGCCAAGGGCAAAAAAAAGAGGTAAAAAAAAAACCCGCTTAGCTGCCACGCATTACTAGGGTTTAAGGGTATGGCAAAAACAACCCACTGGCATCTACAGCATATACGTACATTGACGAGAAATAGATTTTTAAAGTTAGATTCTTGAAATGCATCAGGGAGTTGGTCGGGAAATGGGTACATGGAAAAAGCTAGGACAGGAAGGTGTGTTCAAATAAGTGCCTTATATATATATATATATATATATATATATATATATATATATATATATAATATATATATATATATATATATATATATATATATATATATATATATATATATATATATATATCCCTTGATTCCCCGGTGAATACAGCAGTTAGGTTATACAGGCAGTGGTGTAAAAAGTACCAAGCTTTGTTACCTAAGTTAAAATATTGTTACAATGACAAATTTTTACTCCAAGTACAAAGTTAATGAGTACCCAAAGTTTGATGATCAAATGATCAATTAAATGATCAAGGTACTTATTTACTTTTTGATCATTGAGTACTCAAATACTCAAGTAATCACCTGCCCGTCCCGCATCCGTTCATGTAATAAATTTGTTACAAAAATATGCCATCACTTAAAATTGAAAAATATATAGTACAAAAAATGAAGAAATCAAGTTGAATCATAAAAAATGTACCTAGTTTTTTTTTATCCATGTACTTTAAAAATGGTTTAAGAAATCAGCAATTTTTTGGCGGTGTGGTCTTATAGACCAGCAGTGAGTCAATTCTCTCTCGCGGGGCTGCTGGACGCTCAAGGCGGTCCTGTAAGCCACGTAGATGCACGCGGTGGTGCCGCCAAAGTTCATCGTCAAGATAATATACATTTCATGCAGGCAACCAGGAGGATGCAGTGTTCACCCTTCACGCTGAACACTTAGTTATGGTGGCGTGGCTGGCAATTGTACCTTCCTTCGCGGGGGGATTCTTGCTGTCGCTCACTGACTGGCGCACGTGTGCGCATGCGCTCTTTCCGTGGTGGCAGCTTCACTCCTCACGGAGGCCACGCGGCGCGCCTCTGGGGTCGAGGTTGTGTGACCGAAGACCTTGGGCCTCACGGTGTTAACGAGGCGTCGGCGGCCAGCGTTCCTCCCAGCAAGGTGGCGTTCCCTGGCTGCCGCCTGCTGCCTGGCCGCGGCCACTCGTTGCTGGCAACCAGACAGTGATGCAGATGTCATATTTTACTCCTTAACATTTACGATACCATTCGCGCATGTCGTCTGGGACGTAATCTTACGTGCGTGCGCTCGTTCCCTTATGGCGGCGTCTTTTCTCGCAAAGGCCACTCGGCTCGCAGGCACAGACGTGTTCAAAGATTGAGCAACCTTTGCGACACTTTTCGCCTGTGTCGTCTGAGAGGCACACTCACGCGCGTGCGCCCTTTCCCTTTTGGCGGCGTCACTCCTCACCGAGGCCACTCGGTTCGCAGGCACAGTCATGTTCGCAGCCTGAGTGTCGGTCTGAGCGCCCTCATTTCCGACACTTTTCTTCCATGCAGTCTTAGGGGCACACTTCTGTGCGTGCGACCGTTCTTTAAGGGCGGCGCGAGCCCTGACGGAGGCCACTCGACGTGCCTCTGGCGTCGGAAAGATGGGACTGAACACCCCGTGTTTACTTTCCTTCAGTTTTGTCTTCAAGGCACACTTCTGCGCGTGCGACCGTTCTTTAAGGGCGGCGCGAGCCCTGACGGAGGCCACTCGACGTGCCTCTGGCGTCGGGAGGATGTTACCGGGAACCCCACAATTCTTAAGTTTCTCCAGTTTTGTCTTTGAGGCATATTTCCACGCCTGCGCCCGTTCATCGAGGGCGGCGTGAGCCCTGACGTAAGCCACCCGACGTGCCTCGGGTGTCGGGAGGATGTTACCATGAACCCCGCACTTCTTAAGTTTCTCCAGTTTTGTCTTTGAGGCATATTTCCACGCGTGTGCCCGTTCATCAAGGGCGGCGCGAGCCCTGACGAAGGCCACTCGACGTGCCTCTGGCGTCGGGAGTATGTGGCCGAACGCCCTCCACTTCCTGGTTTTGCCAAGGCGTGGGCGGGCAGCACTCTTCTTAGCGGGTTGGCGTTGACTGCCTGCCGCCTGCTGTCTGGCCGCGGCCACTCCATGCTGGCGTGGTGACACCGTTTTCTGGGTTAGTTTGAAGCTCTCAGTTATCGCTGTAGCTTCTATCTTCAGCCTTGAAAGTCTGGCGGGCAACTTCATTGGGATGCGAACATGTTGAGGTGTGGCGACCTCGCGTGTTCGCCACTTCGCCAACAAGTTCTAGAGGACGACGTGGCACTCCAGCACGTTGTTCTTGGCGACCTTGATGTGCAGCCTTTGGCGTCCTAGATCCACGAGGATGAGGACACTTTCTGCCTCCTGCTGAGGAGGGGCCAGCTCTCCAACCTCCTCCAGCACGTCCTCCACCTCTGTGTGTTTGACCTGCGAGGCAGCTGTTTCCTGCAGGAGAGGCTCGTCCTGCCCTGCCATGCTTCCTTTCTCGTGGTGGCGCGCCAGGGTCTGCCGTGCCCAGGAGCGCCCAGCCACCAGGACCACAAACACAACCTCCACCACCACACACACGGCACACACGAAGCAGAACACAAACGTCTTGTGTTCCTGCTCGGCCTTCTGGATCTGCCTCTCCAGGCAGGCCAGACGTTCCTTGCTGCCCACCATCATGGACAGCACCTCCCCAAAGCTGTCACCCAGGGGGAAGCCGCACTCCGCAAGAGGGTCCCTTGGGGAGGCCAGCCACGAGGCGGCCACCAGGTGCCCCCGCACCTTCCCCAGCAGGGTGGTGTGGGGCCCTGCGTCCCGCCAGGCCCTCATCACCCGACGCAGCTCGTCGGCCTCCAGCACCAAGCCCACCAGCACGAGGGTGATCGCCATCCTCATCACCAACACCACCACCAGGAGGAAGCATCTCAAGCTGACAAAGTTTTGCATTTTTATATGAAATTATAATTGTGAAGAAAGAAGTAAAAGGAACCGCGGCGAGGTGGATGTACAAAAGGGGATGGCAGTGGAGGGCGACCTCCTCGTCACCACCACTTTAACTGTTAAACCAAATTATTCCAGGAAAGAGCAATCGTCAAACTTGGGTAAATTCTTTATATACATGTATGTTATTGATGTTATTGTGGATTCATTGGTGATATGCGTATATCATTCATTATATAAAACTGAGTAGTATCAGATTTTGTAACAGAGAATCTTATTTAAAAGACATTTAATGCCTGCTTTTAACAATCTCTCGGTTTATTCTTTCTTCCTGAAAACAAATATTATAATTCAATCTCATTTCTTTTAATAATTGGAAGTAAGCTTTAAAAAGTCCTTTAAACATTTCGTAATTCACATACTGCTGTCGTAACATAATTAGCTTTAGTTTTAAATGAAGCATTTTTTTGTGTGTTAATTTAGTAATATGGGAAATAAGAATCACATCAAATTTGACATCTGATGAACAATTCGATAGTCAATTAATGTCATGTTAATTTATGGCAGCATTTATAGCATAAGGTTTGTAAGTGATTGTTTTACGTCATTGCCAAAGTTTAAAAGCCAGGTTATACATGAAAATTCAATAGTTTAGCATTTGTACTGCACTGAAGGGAAATCAAAGTTTATACTCGACTTATGCAAGTAGATGTTTGGCAGAAGTATAGTTTGAACGTAGTTATGTTTCCCCTTCACATTCATGCATATTATCATGTTTAACTTGTTATTACGAACGAAAATGTTGCGTATTGCTAATATGCTTTCGCTGGAAATTTCAAGAGTCGAATAATGCTTAAATGAACAAAGAAAGAATGCCAATGGAAACAACTACACGAATAAGGTAGGTGACATAAGGAGGCGATAGTAACTGAAAATGAGCTGGGAGAAAAGAGTATATATATGGCAAGGAACGCTGTACAATGTATTGACCTAGTAACGTACAGAACTTAACCATGTTCGTGCTATGTGTGTGTGTGTGTGTGTGTGTGTGTGTGTGTGTGTGTGTGTGTGTGTGTGTGTGTGTGTGTGTGTGTGTGTGTGTGTGTGTGTGTGTGTTCGCACGTGTGTTATTGTGTGTGTATGTGTGTGTGTGACAGAGGTGGACACCGCAAACGAAAATCCACTTCCGCAAATGCAAATCTGCAAACTTCAATCCTTAAGTTCCGCAACCACAAGTCCGCAAATTTCTTGAAGTTCACACTTCCGCAACCGCAAGTCCGCAAATCTGCAAACCAATTATGTGATATTTTCTTTGCATTTATTGCAAAAATAGAGGTGAAACACTTTGTGGTAGTAAATTTATATATTATTTCCTAAATCACTTGTAGCAATAATTATTGATATAATATATATATATATATATATAATATATATATATATATATATATATATATATATATATATATATATTATATATATATATATATGTAT
>JACEEZ010021752.1:640996-655996 GCA_016584305.1 Chionoecetes opilio
GTCCACAGTAATAAAAAGTCCACAGTAATAAAAAGTCCACAGTAATAAAAAGTCCACAGTAATAAAAAGTCCACAGTAATAAAAAGTCCCCAGTAATAAAAAGTCCCCAGTAATAAAAAGTCCCCAGTAATAAAAAGTCCCCAGTAATAACAAGTCTCCAGTAATAAAAAGTCCACAGTAATAAAAAGTCCACAGTAATAAAAAGTCCCCAGTAATAAAAAGTCCCCAGTAATAAAAAGTCCCCAGTAATAAAAAGTCCCCAGTGATAAAAAGTCCCCAGTAATAAAAAGTTCCCTGTAATACACCTGACTACATTATTTCAGCTGTGTATTACCTGAGTGTCACAAATGTTGATTGATAGATGACAAGATAGAGATACAGGCAGGTAGGGAGGGAGGGGGTGGGCTAAATACCTTACTGATAGGCCTATACCTTTCTGATAGACCTACGCATATGGATTCTCGCAGATTGATAGATAGATAGATGGATAGATAGATAGACACATAGACAGATACATCCTCGTAACTATATTAAGAGATACTTTCTTTGATGCTTGTTTGTTCGTGTGTGTGTGTGTGTGTGTGTGGTGTGTGTGTGTGTGTGTACATGCGCTATAGCACATTCTTCTGGGATATCTTGTCATACTGAAATACTAATATGAAGAAAAAAAGTTTAATGCCCACCTGAAGAACTGCTTTAGGAACAGACTTTGAACAGGCGTTAAGGACGAGTCTGAGAACAGGCATTAGGAACACACCTAGAGAACACATTTCGAGAACACACACTTGCTGAACAGAGGGAAAGCACGGGGAGCAGAAAAGTCTCTCTCTCTCTCTCTCTCTCTCTCTCTCTCTCTCTCTCTCTCTCTCTCTCTCTCTCTCTCTCTCTCTCTCTCTCTCTCTCTCTCTCTCTCTCTCTGTAACACTATTATAGAATCTCTTGGTAACGTAGTTTTCGATGTTCCATTAAAAATTCGACAATGCGTCACACGAGAGAATTCGGATTTCTGCGGCGGCTGTACTGAATGTCGCCTCCGTGGTGTAGTGGCTAGCGCGCCTACCTACGAATCTGCGAGCCAGGTTAGAATCCAGGCCAGGGCAAGTCGGCGGCCAGCCCAAGAAGTTGTTCATATTTCCTTTCGAGGTTGATAAATGGGTACCTGGGGAAACCTGGGGAAGGTAACTGTGGTAACCCGGGTGAACTACCCGTGCCCCGGGGTAACGGGCCCCACCCACCATGGCCAAGCTAATGCGACGGATATGAGCACCTAGGCCACGCGCAGCATAGCGTTACCCTCATCTTCACCTTTACTGAATGTCTGAAGCGGGTGTGATGGCGGGAATGGCGGGAATGGCAGCGGGAATGGCGGCGAGAATGGCGGGAAAAGGGGGCGGAAGGGGGAAAGGGGGGAAAAGGCAGAAAGGGGCGGGAATGGGGAAAATGGCGGGGTAGGGAGAGAGAGAGGCAAATTTTAAAAATAAACAAAATTAAAAAGGAGGGACAAAAGGGGAAAGGGTTTTTGGAACGGTTAGCATCCCTTGTTTTTACACACCAGCGTTTGGGGTTTATGTGTTGGGTTTTTGGGGTGTGTGTGTGTTGTGTGGTGTGTTTTTGTGTGTGTGTGTGGTGGGTGTGTGGTTGTGGTGTGGTGGGGTGTTTGGGTTGTGTGTGTTTGTTTTCTAAAGTGTGTGTTTTTTATTTTTCCCCTCTTGGTGTGTTTTGCTTTTTCTTTTTTGTCTGTGTGTGTGGTGTGGTGTGTGTGTGTGGTGTGTTGTGTTGTGTGTGTTTTGTGTGGTGTGTGTGTGTGTGGTGTGTGTGTGTGTGAGGGCGTCTACCCCGATTTGGGGTTTCCCGGCCTCTTTAGCTTTCCTTTTGGGGCTTAGGTTTTTATGACGCTCTCCCCATAACCTTTTTTCGGAGAGGATACCGTTGAGACAAACAAAACGCAATTTAACTTCTCTCTCTCTTCCCCTCTCTCTCTCTCTCTCCTTCTCTTTTCTCTCTCTCTCTCTTCTCTCCTTCTCTCTTTTCTCTCTCTCTCTCTCTCTCCTCTGATCTCTCTTTCTGATATATTTCTTTTTTACACAACATTTTCTCCTCAATTTTTTTCCCCTTCCCCCTCACCCTTCCCTTATTCCTTCCCTCCACCCCTTTTTTTCTTCTTTCTTTTTTTTTTCTTTCTTTTTTTCTTACAGAAGATTTTTCTCCACACTTTTGGTCTCCCCTCCCCTCTTTTTCCCTCCCTTCCCCACCCCACGCTATGAGGCCGAGAATTTTGTGATTCCGGGGGAAGGAAAGGGGAAAAGGAGGAGGAGGGGAGGGAGGAGGAGGAGGAGGGGAGGAGGGGGGAGGAGGAGAGGAGGAGGAGGGGGGGGGGGAGGGGGGGGAGAAATCGGTGGAAAAATATTGCGGGTAAATTGAACGAACGTGAAAATAACAAGAAAGAAAGTCATGAGGAAAACAAGACGAAGGGGGGAGAGAGAGAGAGAGGAGAGGAGAGAGAGAGAGAGAGAGAGAGAGAGAGAAGAGAGAGAGAGAGAGAGAGAGAGAGAGAGAGAGAGAGTAGAGAGAGAGAGAGAGAGAGAGAGAGAAGAAGAGAGAGAGAGACAGACAGACAGACAGACAGACAGAGACAGACAGACAGACAGACAGACAGACAGCAGGCAGGCAGGCAGGCAGGCAGGCAGGCAGGCAGGAGACGACAGCAGACAGACAGACAGACAGGCAGGCAGCAGGCAGGCGGCAGGCAGCAGCAGGCAGGCAGGCAGGACAGACAGGACAGACAGACAGGCAGGCAGACAAACTGACAGACAGACAGACAGAAGAGGAGAGAGAGAGAGAGAGAGAGAGAGAGAGAGAGAGAGAGAGAGAGAGAGAGAGAGAGAGAGAGAGAGAGAGAGAGAGAGAGAGAGAGAGAGAGAGAGAGAGAGAGAGAGAGAGAGAAGAGAGCAGAGAGAGAGAGAAGAGAGAGAGAGAGAGAGAGAGAGAGAGAGAGAGGAGAGAGAGAGAGAGAGAGAGAGAGAGAGAGAGAGAGAGAGAGAGAGAGAGAGAGAGAGAGAGAGAGAGAGAGAGAGAGAGAGAGAGAGAGAGAGAGAGAGAGAGAGAGAGAGAGAGAGAGAGAGAGAGAGAGAGAGAGAGAGAGAGAGAGAGAGAGAGAGAGAGAGAGAGAGAGAGAGAGAGAGAATTGAAATGAAGATTAAATATGTAAGGCTCAAATAAAACCACTAAGTCAACACCAGAGGACGAGAATGAAAATCTTGAGAAAACATTAGAGAATCATCAAATAGTCTTCAATTTCTGACTTGCCAGCTCTTGACTTCTTGATTTCCCCTTGATACTATTCAGGAGCTGTGAGTGTCGTATACAGACATAGGGTTGACCACGATGTACGACCTTTGAACCTTGACTTGACCTTTCTACCTGTACTACCCTTTAGATTATATAAGCTGAACATGAAGAGAACATCCACAAAACCATGAATTACTTACTACCCAAACCTGTCTTCATCCTCTCCTCAAGCCTTCCTTCCTTCTTCCTCTTCCTCCTTCCTTCCTCACCTCTCCCCCTTCCTTCTCTTTACCTTCTCATCCCTGCCTATCTTCCTCCCTCCCTCTCTCTAAGTTAATAAGCTGTTAGTTTAGTAGACAACCATATGGTGTTTGCATTACCCAGCCTCTCCTCTCATCTCTCTACACACATATAGTAGTAGTACCGCAGGCCTGGTCTGGTCTACATTATTAGGGAGTTGTGAATGTATTGGGAAAGCCTCTTGGTTCACGGAGAGACGAGGTGTGTGTGTGTGTGTGTGTGTGTGTGTGTGTGTGTGTGTGTGTGTGTGTGTGTGTGTATGTATGTGTTGTGTGTGTGGTGTGTGTGTGTGTGTGTGTGTGTGTGTGTGTGTGTGTGTGTGTATTCATCTAGTTGTATTCATCTAGTTGTATTTTACAGGGCCTGAGTAATCGCTCGTGTGGCCCCGTCTCCATATCAACATTTTTATCATTCATCCTTAGTGCTTAGTGTTGGGGGAAGGCAGCACCCCGGGAGGCGGGTCACAAACCCCGGCTAACACCCGGTACCCATTCACTGCTGGGTGGACAGGGGCTTGGGTTTTAAGGAGACCGCTCATCTTTCTCCGCTCCGCCCGGGGATCGAACCCAAGATCTCTCAGTTGTGAACCGAGCGTGCTAACCAGTACACTACGGAGTACCCGGTGTGTGTGTGTGTGTGTGTGTGTGTGTGTGTGTGTGTGTGTGTGGTGTGTGTGTTAGTCTTTTTAACTGGACGAATTAACACTTGGTTACAACGGCAGCAATATTCATAAAATCTCGTCTAATTGTCACTTGTGTCGCGCTAATTTTCCTGCAAAACTGGCACTTTTTTTCATCTTCTCAGAATTGTTTTTAACTGGCTTTCAAGACGCCCTTCTCCTATCACCCTCTTCCCACACCAAAATAAATACATACATAAATAAATAAATAAAATAAAATAAAATAAAAATCGATTATAATAAAAGATCCAATTTTCATCAAATAAATCGATTTTATTATATTTTTAGAAAAAAAATCGGATTTTATTCCAACCTTGATCCCTGATATCTATATCATTGTTATTATCCCTACCAATATCATCATTATCATCATAGCTTTCATGCTGCAGACGATGAAATTGCTATTATTTAGTTAACGTTACAAATACCATTATTGTCATCATAAGCATTACTATAATCATTATCATTATTTTCATCATCATTAATATCACTTATAATACCTGACAAGCCGCCCACTAACAATCTACTGAATTAAACTCACATCACTCGCAATATTAATCAGCAGACCCACGACACTGACACAGTACTTAGCCACGTGTGTCTCATTTCTCAGACTCTCGGGATTACTCTTAGCCAGCTTATCAAAGTACTGATAAGGTAATCGGTTACTCGTTCAGTAGTATTATAGAACTCGTTAGATAAATCAGCCCTCGTCTGTTTGATGTCTCATTTTTAGGACTCAGGTTTCCAAGGTACAGAGGTGGGTGGCATCGTTAGAGGGGATCATGGCAGCTTAGTTTGTGTGACGTCTGCTTGTACTATATTACCTCTGCTTCGTACCCCGCCACGCCCCCGCCGCCCCCTCTCATCCCCCGCGCCCAGGACAGGTGGGTGGAGGGGCGTGGAAGGCGTAGGGCACCGTCGCTCGCAGGTGGAGGTCCCAGTGAGGCAACGGCAGGGAATACGATAGATTCTGAAGGGCTTGACGGCGTCCCTGTCCAAAACTGACGAGGCGGCAGGAAAGAGGGAAAGACGCGACCTTGGTTAACCCTTGAGGCCCAGAACGTAATTTCCATTGTAATATATGACTACCATTAGACGATTTTTAGTGAACATAAGCAATATTTTATAGCTATGACCTGTTTAGTATCCTTGTCCACTAACTAATTTGGTATATTCAGTTACTTTTCTTAATTTTATGGCTCGACAACAGACGATTTCATATAGCAAAGGAAAAATCTGGGTGTGAAGGGGTTAATGTTAGTTCAGTGTCAGTTAAAGAGTTAGTAGTATTAGAAGTTATAGTTATACAGTAGTGGGTAGGATCATTAGAGAAGATCATAAGAGCAGTGAATGGCCATTGGTGTTATTATTGTTATTCATATTATTTCGGTGCTAGTTTGTGGATGTTATTGTTGTTGTTGTTGATGTTGATGTTGTTGTTGTTGTTGTTGTTTGTTGATGTTGTTAAATCGTAAATTATGATTATATTTTCATTGTTGTTATTGTTATTATTAGTATCGTTAATATTATGACTAGTATCATTATCATTATTATCGTTGCTTATTATTACTATTATTATTACCACTATCATTCTTATTATAATTATCAAATAGTTTAGCAGTAGTGAAAATAGTAGTCAGAGCATTACTATATTGTATTCAGTTTGGCAAGGACACTCACGTAGCTTATTCCTGGCGACTCTACTTCCCCCGGCGGGCTGGGTAGCTGAGATACTTGAAATCGGCGAGCACTTTATGTTGACTATAGATACTTAATATGACAAGTAGGTTACATCATCATCCCGCTCGGAGCTACCCAGCCCGTCGGGGAAAGTGGAGTCGCCGGGACTAAGCTATCGTGAGTATCCTTGCCAAAATGAATACAATATAGTAGGCGTCCATCATGCATGACAGGAGATCGGGCTCAAAATATTAAAGCTGCTTGAGCGAGTACCTTCATCCTCGCTATTAAGGTAGGCAACACATAAGGTCATCCCAGAGGTCATGCCAAAGAAACACTCGCTATTAAGGTAGGCAACACATAAGGTCATCCAAGAGGTCATGCCAAAGAAACACTCGTATGAGGTCACAACAAAGGAAAACATGTCTTGTGCTTCTTTTTCCTTTTTTTCTTCCATCACAAAGGTCTGGCCAAGGACATAAAAAAGAAAAAGAAAAAATTAGCCCGCTTATAGTTGCCAGTCCTTATACAGAAGACAGTAAGAGAATAAAGCATGGGGGGGGGGGCCAATTTAGTTCGGGAGGTGCCTTGTCACTCCTCTCTTGAAGAAATTGAAGTCATAGGAAGGTTGAAAAATAAAAACAGGAAGAGATTTCCAGAGTTTACCATTGAAGGAGATGAAAGAGTAAAGATACTGATTAACTCTTGCATTACGAGGATGGACAGAATAGGGATGAGAATGAGTAGAAAGTCTTGTGCAGCGAGGCCGCGGGAGGGGGGAGGCATGCAGTTAGCAAGCTCAGAAGAGCAGTGAGCATGAAAATAACGGTAGAAGAGAGCAAGAAAAGTAACATTGCGGCGGTGATTTAAAGATTGAAGACAGTCAGTCAGAGGAGGGAAGTTGATGAGACGAAAAGCTTTTGACTCAACCCTGTTTAGGAGAGCTGTATGATGTAGTGCAGGATGAGGTAATGTCAAAGAAACACTGGTATTGGTTAACAGCAATTGGAAACATGTCCCGTGCCTGTCTCTCCCCCCCCCCCACCCTTGCCTTGGTCACCGTGCAGGCCAGTGACGCCTGTTCGTGCACACAGACAGGAAACAATTAGAGGGTAAAGGCATTCAGTTACGGTTCATACAGGCGTGAATTGATGGGTGTTAAAGGCACGTCGATCCCAGCTGGCGGGACCCAACAAGGGCTGTGTGCATCGCTGTGTTGTAGCGTTCATCGTCACCCTTGTGTTTCTTTGTGGGTCCTTGCATTGTAGTGAGAAGCCGTCGAAAAGTTTGTAATGATGATGATGATGGTGGCTTGTTCTAGGGGGGAGAGAGAGAGAGAGAGAGAGAGAGAGAGAGAGAGAGAGAGAGAGAGAGAGAGAGAGGAGAGAGAGAGAGAGAGAGAGAGAGAGAGAGAGAGAGAGAGAGAGAGAGACCCTAATAGCCAGCAAGCAAGGATGATCTAACGATGAACAAAAAATAGGAAAAAAAGGAAAAATTAACCTGAAAATTAAAAAGAGAGAGTGGGAGTTGAGGACTTAGAGAGAGAGAGAGAGAGAGAGAGAGAGAGAGAGAGAGAGAGAGAGAGAGAGAGAGAGAGAG
The DNA here is from genome assembly GCA_016584305.1 of Chionoecetes opilio. Lineage (NCBI taxonomy): Eukaryota > Metazoa > Arthropoda > Malacostraca > Decapoda > Majidae > Chionoecetes > Chionoecetes opilio. The sequence goes on from JACEEZ010021752.1 coordinate 648,546, forward strand.
AGAGAGAGAGAGAGAGAGAGAGAGAGTACAAAACAAATGCAAAAATATAATATTTCCATATAAAATTGAAACTACAATAGCCTTTACTTTCCACCCCATACATACCCGTCATCCTACCACCCCTTTACCACCCATGTCACCTGTCACCCTAAGCCGTCACCCATCCCTATAAACACACCCATACACACCCATATCACCTCTATACCACCCATGTCATCCTACCACTCCCTACCACTGTTACCCTTTTATCTTGTTATTCACAGGTAACGGGTATCACAGCTATTTCATTATGTTATCGCATCCCACCGCTGCCACCATTTGATGTTACCCTGCAACACAATAACATCACCCATCAACCCATCATAACTACATACACATCCATATCACCCCACCCATGTCATCCTCCCATTCCCTACCACCCATTAACCCATCAACGTCGCCTCATTCCCCTGCCCGCCCACCCATGCACCGCCTCCGCCGCTCATTCACACCCATGACATCGCACGCCCATGTCTCACCGCTCACGCCCATCTATCAGCGGACACCCTCATTTGTTGCACGCACCTGCTGCTTCAACGTCCTGCAAAGTTTTCATCTTATGCTCGTCACTTCTTTTTAATATCCACATTTTCGTCCTTCCGTCCTTCCTTCCTTCCTTCCTTCCTTTCTTCCCTCCTTCCTTCCTTCCTTCCTTCCTTCCTTCTTCTTCTTCCTTCACTTTTTAATATCCAAATGTTCGTCTTTCCTTCCTTCCTTTTGTCAGTCAGTTAATGACGTCTAACATATATAATATCTTGCATAACTATTACTATTGAATTACAACTATTAATTATCACACAAGTGTAACAAGTAGTACAACTTCCATATTTTCATGTACTTAACATCAAATGAACCAGTGTATTTTTAGGAGCATTATAAACATAATATATATATAATATATATATATATATATATATATTATAGTAATAGTATTTTCTTGTTAATTATCATGAAGTTTCAGGTGACAGAGACACTCGGTATACTTGGGGTTGTTTATGCAACGTTTCGCCATATATATAATATATTATATATATATTATATATATATATAAAATATTATATGTATGTTATGATATATAATATATGTATAATCTTTCCTGTCATGGTTCATCGTGAAAGCCTCGGACAAACTATACTATCAGGACGCAGCCTCTCACGCTCCCTTCAACACTCACTGGCTGTGTTCACAACCCTTAACTTACTGGTTGTAAATTTTCTATGTTCCTTAGTTGGACTTATAAATAAAATATGTACAAAACTGGACGTACATATTTAACTCAGCCCAAATAAGTCTCTACAAATATACCGACTTATAAATGGTGGCAGCGGTGGGATTCGAACCCACGCCTCCGAAGAGACTGGTGTCTCAAACCAGTTGTGGTTGTGGTTGTGTTGACGTGTGGTTGCTTGTTGTAGACTGCGTAGGTATCTTACACTGCTTATGGTGTTATAAGACTGATAAAATCAGTCACCCACTGCTGCACACCAATTATAAGTCGTGTATATTTGTAGAGACTTATTTGGGCTGAGTTAAATATGTACGTCCAGTTTGGTACACATTTATTTAAAGTCCGTTAAGGAACATAGAATATTTACAACCAGTAAGTTAATGTTGTGAACACAGCCAGTGAGTGTTGAAGGGACGCGTGAGAGGTGCGTCCTGATAGTAATGCTGTCCGAGGCCTTCTCACGATGGACCATGACAGGAAAGATATATATATATATATATATATATATATATATATATATATATATATATATATATATATATATATATATATATATATATATATATATATATATATATATATATATAATATATATATAAGTTTATAATGCTCCTAAAAATACACTGGTTCATTTGAAGTTAAGTACATGAAAATATCCTGTCATGGAAGTTGTACTACTTGTTACACTTGTGTGATAATTAATAGTTGTAATTCAATAGTAATAGTTATGCAAGTTATTATATATGTTAGACGTCATTAACTGACTGACACTTTTTGGCCTTCTTTCTTTCTTTCTTTCTTTCTTTCTTTCTTTCTTTCTTTCTTTCTTTCTTTCTTTCTTTCTTTCTTTCTTTCCTCTTCCTTTCCTTCCCCTTCCTTCCTTCCCTTCCTTCCTTCCTCCCTGCATTTATCTGCTTCTCCTTTGCATCCATGATAAAAAAAATATAATTAATCACCCTCCATCCATTTCAACAGTTTTTTTTCTCATTAACGTATTTTTTCAGCTTTTGTTTTTCATTAGTTTTCAGTCAAAGAGAAGACTTACATTTCGTCCTCTTCTTCATTTTTTTTTTTTTTTTTTCTTCATTGTTTTTCCTTTTTGCGGCCGCACACCCGGCCGAAGAAACAAGAAAAACAGCGAAAGCAGCGTTTACTTGGGCTTTCCTCTTTGCCCCAACCCCTTCAACGCCCTCCCCCTGCTCTCCCCCCCCACCCCCTCCCCAACAACCCCCACCTTTCCCCCCCCCACCAAACCCCTCCCGCTTTCCCTTCCCCCCCAACCCCCTCCCCCTTTCGCCACCGACCCAGACAAAGAAGACGGCATTAAAGATACCCACCCCCTCCCCCCACCCCCAAGAACCCCCCCCCCCCCCCCCCGAACCCCCCCCCTCCCCCCCACCCCCAGAACCCCCCCCCCCCCCCACCCCCCAAAACTCCCCCTCCCCCAACAACACAAGACCAACAACCACCCCCACACAAAACTATGGCTGTATCCCGTACAGGAGACAAGATCGAGTCGAGCAGAAGATGAACTGACATCTCTTATATAAACGTCAACAAGAGCAAACTTAGATTAGGAAGAAGCAAGACGTAACGTAGAAGAGGGAAAAAGGAAAAGGACCACAAAGCCCAAACCCCAAACCAACAACAACACGGAAACCCGACAGCAAACCCAATTTTTTGAGATAATAGAAAAAAAGATAAGAAGAAGAAGAGAAGAAGAAAGAGAAGACAGAAGAAGAAGGAGAAAGAAGACGACGACAGCCCAGCCAGACGCAAGACAACAGAAAACCCAACAGACAGACGACAGACAGACCGACGACACAGACAGACAACAAACAATCCAGACAACAGCCCAACGACAGACAACAGAAACAGCACAGACCGCCCGACCGACCGACAAGACCAGACAGACAACGACAGACAACGACCGACAGACAGACAACAGACAGAAACAGACAGACAGACAAGACAAGCCCACAAGACAAGACCAGACAGACAGACAGACAGACAGACGACAGACAAAACCAGACAGCCCAAGACAACAGACAACAGACAAGACAACAGACAGCAGCCCAACAGACAGACAGACGACAGACAGACAGAAAGCCAACAGACACGACCGACAGACAGACAACAGCACGACAGACAAGACAGACAGACAACGACAATACAGACAACGACAAGAAAAGACAGACAGACGACAGCCCAACAGACGACAGACAGACAGAAAACCCAGCCGACCACAGACAGACATACCAGACAAAAACAGACCAACAGACAGACAGCCCCAGACAGACAGACAGCAGACAGACAGACAACGACAGACAGACGACGACAGACAACAGCGACAGACAAGAAAGACAGACACAGACGAAACAGACAGACAGGACAGACGGACAGAAAGACAGACAGACAAGACAAAACCGCCCAGACCAAACAGACAACAGACAGACAGCAGACAGCAGAAAGATACAGACAAGACAGACAGACAAGAACAGACAAGACAAGAAAAGACGGGACAAGACAAAGACAGACAACAAAGACAACAGACAAGACAAGAACAAGACAGACAAACAACGGACAAAAACAGACAGAAAAGACAGACAGACAAGGACAGAAAAGACAGACAGACAGACAGACAAGACAAGACAAACAAGACAAGAAGACAGAAACAGAAAAGACAGACAGACAGACAGACAGACGACAGACAGACAGACAGACAGACAGACAGACAGACAGACAGACCGACAGACAAGACAAGACAAGACAGACAAGACAGACAGACAGACGCCCAAGACAGACAGACAGACAGACAGACAGAAAAGACAGACAAGACAAACAAAAAGACAGACAGACCAGACAGACGGGACAAGACAGAAAAGAAAAGACAAGACAGACAAAACAGACAGACAGACAGACAGACAGACAGGACAAGCCCAGACAGACAGAAAAGACAGACAAACAAGACAAGAAAAGCCCAACAGACAGAAAACAGACAAAACCAGACAGCGACCAGCCCAGCCCAGACCAAAGACCAAGACAACAGACAGACAGACAGACAGACAACAGCCCAGACAGACAGACAGAAAGACAGACAGCCCAGACAGACAAGACAAGACAAGACAGACAGACAGCAGACAGACAGACAGACAGACAGACAGACAAGACAGACAGACAGACAAGACAAGACAAGACAGAACAGACAGACAGACAGACAGACAGACAGACAGACGACAGACAGACAGAAACAGACAGACAGACAAGACAAGAAAAGACAAGACAAGACAGACAGACAGACAGACAAGACGACAGACAGACAGACACAGACAGACAGACAGACGACAAGGACAGACAGACAGACAGACAGACAGACAACAAGAAAAGCCCAAGACAACAGACAGACGACAGACGACAGACAGACAAAGACAGACAAGACAGACAGACAGACAGACAGACAGACAGACAGACAGACAGACAGACGACAAGACAGACAGACGACACAAGGACAAGAAAAGACAATAGACAGAGACAAGACAAGACAAGCAAGCCCAAGACAAGACAGACAGACAGACAACAGACAGACAGACAGAAAAGACAAGACAAGACAAGCCCAGACGACAGGCAAAGACAAGACGACAAGACAGACAAGACAGACAGACAGACAGACAGACAGACAGACGAGACAGACAGACAGACAGACAAGACAAAAACAAACAAGACAAGACAAAGACAGACAGACAGACAAACAGACAGACAAAAAAGACAGACAAAAACAAAACAGACAACAGACAGACAGACAGACAACAGCCCGACAGACGACAGACAGAAGACAGACAGACAGAAAAGAAAAGACAAGACAAGACAGAAAAAGACAGACAGACAGACAGAAAACAGACAGAAGACAGACAGACAGACAAACGACAAGACAAGACCAAGACAAGACAGAAGACAGACAAAGACAGGACAGACAGACAGACAGACAAAACAGAGACAGAAACAGACAGACAACAGACAGACAGACAAGACAAGACAAAGACAAGACAAGAAAAGACAAGACAGAAACAGACAGACAGACAGACAGACGACAAGACAAGAAAAGACAGACAGACAGACCAGGACGACAGACAGGACAGAAAAGACATACAGACAGACAGACAGACAGACAGAAAAGACAAGACAAGAAAAGACAGACAGACAAGACAACAGACAACAGACAACAGACAAGACAAGAAAAGACAAGACAGAGACAGACAGACAGACAGCCCGACAGACAGACGACGACAGACAGACAGACACACAGACAGACAGACAGACAAGACAAACAAGACAAGACAGACAGACAGACAGACAGACAGACAGACAGACAGACAGCAGACAGACAGACAGACCAGACAGCCCAGACCAGCCCAGACAAGACAGACAGACAGACAGACAGACAGACAGACAGACAGACAGACAGACAGACAGACAGACAAGACAAGACAAGACAAGACAAGACAAGACAAGACAAGACAAGACAGACAGACAGACAGACAGACAGACAGACAGACAGACAGACAGACAGACAGACAGACAGACAGACAAGACAAGACAAGAAAGACAAGACAGACAGAAAAGACAGACAGCAGACGACAGACACAGACAGACGACAAGAAAAAAGACAGACAAGACAAGACAGCAGACAGACAGACAGACGACAACAGCAGACAGACAGACAAGACAACAAACAAGACAAAAACAGACAGACGACAGACAGACAGACAGACAGACAGACAACGACAGACAGACAAGACAGACAGACAGACAGACAAGACAAGACAAGACAAGACAAACAAGACAGACAGACGACAGACAACAGACGGGACAGACAGACAGACAGACAACAGACAGACAAGACAAGACAAACGACAAGACAGACAGACAGACAAACAGACAAGACAGACAGACAAGACAGAAGACAGACAGACAGACAGACAGCCCAGCCCAACAGACAGACAGACAGACAGACAGACAACATACCAGACAGAAAACAAACAAGACAAACAAGACAACGCCCGAACACCAGACAACCCAGACAGACAGACAGAACAGACAGACAGACAACAGACGACAGACAGACGAAGACCAGACAGGAAAAGACAAAGACAAGAAAAGACAAGACAACAGACAGACAGACAGACAAGACGACAGACAGACCAGACAGACAACAGACAGACAGACAAAAACAACAGACAGCAGACGACAGACAGACAGACAACAGACAAAAACAAGACAGACAAGACAAGACAACAAGCAAGACAAGAAAAAGACAAGACAGACAGACAGACGACAGACAACAGACAGACAGACGACAGACAGACGACAGACAGACAGACAGCAGCCCAAGACAAAAGACAGAAAAGACAGGACAAGAAAAAAGACAAGACAACAACAGACAGACAGACAGACAGACAGACAGACAGACAGACACAGACAGACAGACAGACAGACAAGACAGACAGACAGACAGACAGCCCAGACAGACAACAGACGACAGACAGACAGACAGACAAGACAGACAGAAAAGACAAAAACAAGACAGACAGACAAGACAGACAGACAGACAGACGGGACAGACAGACAGACAGACAGACAGACAGAAAAGACAAGACAGAACAGACAAGACAAGACAGAAAAGACAGACAGCCCAAGACAGACAGAAGACAGAACAGAACAGACAGCCCAAGCCCAGACCAAGACAACAAGACGACCGACGCCCCGACAGACAGACAGACAGACAGACAGACAAGACAAGACAAGACAACAAAAAGACAAGAAAAGACAGAACAAGACAGACAGAAAAGACAGACAACAGACGGGACAAGACAGACAAAGACAGACAGACAGACAGAAAAGAAAAGACAAGGAAAAGACAAAAAAGACAAACAGACAAACAAGACAAGACGACAAGACAGACGACAAGACAGACAGACAGACAGACAGAACAGCACAGACAGACAGACAGACAGAACAAGACAGACAGACAAGACAGAAAAAACAACAGACAGACAGAAAAGACAGACGACAGACAAGACAACAGACAAGACAGACAAAACAGACAGACAGAAAAGACAAGACAGACAAGAAAAGACAAGACAAGACAAGACAGACAGACAGACAAGACAGACAAAACAGACAGAAA
>JACEEZ010021752.1:660996-663496 GCA_016584305.1 Chionoecetes opilio
CCTACCAGCCTCACCCTACCAGCCTCACCCCTACCAGCCTCACCCTTACCAGCCTCACCCCTACCAGCCTCACCCCCACCTCACCCCTGCCAGTCTCACCTCTACCAGCCTCACCCTTACCAGCCTCACCCTACCACCTCACCCCTACCAGCCTTACCCTACCAGCCTCACCCTACCAGCCTCACCCCTACCAGCCTCACCCCTACCAGCCTCACCCCTACCAGCCCACCCTTACCAGTCTCACCCCTACCAGCCTCACCCTTACCAGCCTCACCCCTACCAGCCTCACCCCTACCAGCCTCACCCTTACCAGCCTCACCCCTACCAGCCTCACCCCACCTCACCCTGCCAGCCTCACCCTTGCCAGTATTACCCCTGCCAGCCTCACCCTGCCAGCCTCACCCTACCACACATCCCCTTCTTAATGCCCTCTATCCCTTCCTCCACGTTCTTCCCCGCCATCACTTTCCTGCCCCCTCATTACAATTACCCGCCACCACTGCAGTTTCTTTCTTCTTCGCACACACTTGCCCCCCTCTCTCCTCTTCGTTATTGTTATTTCCCTCTCCCCTTCCCCCTTCCCCATTCCCTGTTTTCCTCTCCCCTCCATCCTTCCCCCATCCCCTGTTTCCTCCCCCATCCCCTGCTTCCCTCCACCATTCCCTCCCTGCTTTACATACTTTCCTCGTCGACATAAACCAACGTGTTCAACAACTTCGCCTTTCCCTTCGTCCTCTCCTTCACACCAGTTGCCTATTCCCCACCCCTCCCTCCCAACCCCTTCCTCCCACTCCCCTCTACCCCCCTCCTTCCCCCACTCCCCCCCTCGTCGCTCGGGGCTCGAAGTGGCGTGCGGTGGAGTAGGGTAATTACACACCGCCAACTTGGGTCGCTATTTTGCCGGTCTTGGGTTATCCCGGCGGTGTAATGGCGCCATCTGTCTCCATAACGGGGCCGGCGCCGGGGGGATAGTGCCAGGTGGTGCCAGGTGGTGTCAGGTGGTGCTACGGGGGAAGGCAAGGTGCGCGGCGTAGTCAAGTGGCCGATACTGTGTCATGTATAGGTCAACAAAAGTAAAGATTGGGGCATACGCTATGCTGCGCGTGGCCTTCGGTGCTCATCTCCGTGGCATTAGCCCTTTGAGCCTGTGGTGGGTGAGAACCCGTTACCCCGGGACACAGAGCTAGTGTGACATCCGGGTTACCACAGTTACCTACCCAAGTTTCCCCAGGTAGCCATTTATCCACCCCGAAAGGGAGGAAGAACACCTCATTTGGCTGGTCGCCGACTTGCCCTGGCCCGGATTAGAAAAAAGGGCCTGCAGATTCGTAGCCAGGCGCGCTAGCCACTACACCACGGAGCTACTCTTCCCTCGCATACACCGTCTCAAAACAAATGAAGTGACTGGGTAAGAGATGTCGAGGGTCTTCTGATATTTTCTTTTCAGTGAGGGCGCGAGAACCACAGGATTCCTAAGGCTTTTTCTTGATTCCTAACTTCATTTTTTTTCCATTTTTAATTGTCCAAGCTCGCTTCGCTCGCTTGGACACCTATTTCAGCCGAAATCAGGTGTCATATAGGCTTGTAAAATGTTTCCACGAATTCTTCTTCTTCTTCTTGTGACTACTTTTGTAGGGAGCGGGTATACAGGCGTCAAGGAAGAAATTTGGCACAAAAGGTTATATTTCGTCTCTTAACTCATTGCCCAAGCGAGCGAAGCGAGTTTTTAGCATTTATGCTAAAATTCGTAATATATTGTGCCTGGCGACATTACTGCAGTGGCGAAAGTAGTGCATTAGTGTAATGGAAATAAAAGGTTTTCGACTCGTAGTCCTCACAACAACAGTCTGAGCCGAGGAGACAGGCTGCTTGTGTTAGGCCTCATATAACCACTATAACTCGTGTTTCTAATGCCGTTATAGGTGTTATTTAGGGTTAGCGTGGTATTATATATGTGGTAGGGTGTGTGTGAGGTGTTAAATATGTCATTTCAGCCGTGGGTACAGAGAGGAGTTGTCCAAGCAAGCGAAGGGAGCTTGGAGCTTGATTCGCATTTAACAATTATGAAATACCACCACCACCACCACCACCACCACCACCACCACCACCACCACCACCACCACCACCACCACACCATACACCACCCCACCAACACCATACCACCACCACCACCACCACCACACCACCATACCACCACCACACACCATTACCCACCACCACCACCACCACCATACCACCCACACCACCATCACCACCACACCACCTACCACCACCACCACCACCACCATTACCACCACCACACCACCACCACACCACCATACCACCACACCACCACACCACCACCACCACCACCATCACCACCACCACCACACCACCACACATACACCACCAACCACCACCACCACCCCACACCACCATCACCACCATCACCACCACCACCATCACCACCACCACCACCACACCACCACACCACCACACCCATCACCACCACCACCACACA
>JACEEZ010021752.1:670996-683496 GCA_016584305.1 Chionoecetes opilio
GGTACAAAAATGAATATTTTGAAAAGCTATAACAATAAAACCCTGAAAATTTCCCAAACAATGTTTGAGGTTAAAAATAAAATGTCTCCGTGCTATTTTTGGATTCTTGTAGACCGGCAGAGAAGGGAAACCCGGGAACTAAAAGGGGGTGATACTTTACTTGCTACGTCCCCCCCCCCTATTACGCGGGGGGAGGAACGAGACTTGGGTTTGGTGGAGCGGTGCTGCTGGGTTTCTGTTCCCGGGTTGATGTGGAGCTGGGGTGACCTTGCTGGCTTGGCATTTCCCGCCATGGATGGGCCCGCCGGCTGTGAGCGGGGGGCGTGGCAGTGTTGACGCCATAGAGTGGTGCCCCCGGCAGTGTTCCCGGGCGTGGCGTGTTACCGCCATGGCAGTGGTGCCCCCGGGCTTGGTTGGGGGCGTGGCAGGTTGCCCATGGTTTGTGGTGCCGCCGGCAGTAAGTCGGGGGCGGGGGCAGTGTTGCGCCATGCATTGTGCCCCCGCAGAAACCCGGGGGCGAGGATTTTACCCCAGGCTGGTGCCGCCGGCAGAAAGTCGCGGGCGGGCAGTGTTGACCCCCAGGATGGTCCGCCGGCTTGTGTTGCGGGCGTGGCAGTGTTCGCCATGGCTGGGGTGCCCCCGGCTTGGTTGCGGGGGGGCGTTTGCGCCATGGCAGTGGTCCGCCGGCTTGTTTGCGGGCGTGGCAGTGTTACCCCATGGCATTGTGCCCCCGGGCTGTAAGCGCGGGCGTGGCAGGTTGACGCCATGGCAGGGGTGCCGCCGGCTTGTGTTGCGGGCGTGGCAGTGTTACACCATGGCAAGTTGCGCCGGGTGATGGAAAACCAAGGGTGGTATCCACGGGCAGAGTAATCCACAGGGGGGTGAGTAATCCAAAGGGGCGGCGAGCCCCGTGGAGGGTCACTTTAACACGTGGGTTTGGGGTTGAATCCACAGGGCTTGTTGAGTAATCCATAGGGCGCGAGTGGGGGCCGTAGAGTGAATCCGTTAAACTGTGGGTTGAGGGTTAGTAATCCCGGGGGTTGTTGTTAATCCATAGGGCGGAGGGGGCGGCCGTAGAGTGAATCCCCGTTAACACTGGGAGTTGGGGGTTTAGTAACCACGACGGAGTATCCATAGGGGCAGCGCGGCTGAGTGATCACAACGGGGTCGCAAATGGCTGATTGCTAGCGCAAGGCTCAAGTAAAGGACAATACAACATAGGCATAGTTAAGAGAACAGTCCCCTAACACCTAGTCCCCGTTAATGAATAGGCGCCGGCGCCTTTCCCTTTCTTATACTCTACTGGTTTTTAGGCTGGAGCACAGCGGACTATTTGCTCACTTTGTTTTCCCTTAGCGCTAGTGATATCAAAAAAGAAGAAAAAATGGTTTCCTGGATAAAGATTTAATGTCGTGCAATTTGCCTTTTTAGATAGATTGGTCAAGTCTTGTTGCAGCGCGATGGCCGAGTAACCTGACTTTAACGTTGTGAATTTCCAAAGTTTACCAAGTTTTTACAAGTTTACAAGGAAGGGGAGGCAGGAATTACACGGAGCAGGGAGGAATGGTTCAATAAAGGGAGCTGGAGGTTACAAGAATAAAAGAAACAAAACATTGAAAACAGATAAGGTTAAAGCTGCCGGAGCTGAAATCCAGGGTTTTTTATATGAAAACATTTCTAAGGTGGCATTGTTACGTAGCTTTTACTGGTTTAACTGGAATGAAGTATAATCATTTGGCCATTTTAGGTTAATTTTATTTCACAAATTCTGGAGTATATATAAAATTTCACTTCACAGAAATAATTGTTTTCAAGGTATAATGCAAACATTCGCCAAGACATGCGAGTTACACCATGGAAACTTCCTGGTGAATTGCTGATTTTCCTTGTACATAATGAATATATGATAAGCTGATAACAATGCAAACACCTGATAATTACCAAACAATGATTGAAGGTTACAAATAGAATAGTCTCCGTGCTACTTTGATTCTCTGTAGACCGCTGGCAGAGAATGGAAACACGGAGACTGAAAGGGGTGATACTTTTACTCTAGTACCCCCCCCCTGACGCGGGGGAGAGAACGAGACGTTGGTTGGTGGGACGGTGCTGCTGGTGTTCTGTTGCCGGGTTGATGTGGAGGGCTGTGGTGACCAGTTGCTGGCTTGGCAGGGTGGCCGCCATGGCAGTGGTGCCGCCGGCTGTGAGTCGCGGGCGTGGCAGTGTTGAAAGCCATAGCAGTGGTGCCGCCGGCAGTGTTGCGGGCGTGGCAGTGTTACCGCCATGGCAGTGGTGCCGCCGGCTTGTGTTGCGGCGTGGGCAGTGTTGCGCCATGGCTGTGGTGCCGCCGGCAGTAAGTCGCGGGCGAGGCAGTGTTGGGCGCCATGGCAGTGGTGCCGCCGGCAGTAAGTCGCGGGCGAGGCATGTTACCGCCATGGCAGTGGTTTCCGCCGGCAGTAAGTCGCGGGCGAGGCAGTGTTGACGCCATGGCAGTGGTGCCGCCGGCTTGTGTTGCGGGCGTGGCAGTGTTGCGCCATGGCTGTGGTGCCGCCGGCTTGTGTTGCGGGCGTGGCAGTGTTGCGCCATGGCAGTGGTGCCGCCGGCTTGTGTTGCGGGCGTGGCAGTGTTTTCGCCATGGCAGTGGTGCCGCCGGCGTAAGTCGCGGGCGTGGCAGTGTTGACGCCCATGGCAGTGGTGCCGCCGGCTTGTGTTGCGGGCGTGGCAGTGTTACCACCATGGCGAGTTGCAGCCTGGTGATGAGTAATCCACAGGGCTGGTAATCCACAGGGCGATGATAATCCCCCAGGGTGGTGAGTAATCCAAAGGGCGGCGAGCGGCGGCCGTGGAGTGAGTCACGTTAACACTGTGGAGTTTAGGGTTGAGTAAACCACAGGGCTTGTTGAGTAATCCATAGGGGCGGCGAGTGGCGGCCGTAGAGTGAATCACGTTAACACTGTGGAGTTGAGGGTTGAGTAATCCACAGGGCTTTTTGAGTAATCCATAGGGCGGCGAGTGGCGGCCGTAGAGTGAATCACGTTAACACTGTGGAGTTGAGGGTTGAGTAATCCACCCGGACGATGAGTAATCATAGGGCGGCGAGCGGCGGCCGTGGAGTGAATCACGTTAACACTGTGGGGCTGCGCAGAATGCGCGTGGGGGTTGTGCTGAGGGCGCAAGGAGGCGTCAGAGGGTGAAGTGGCTGCGCTGAGTGCACATAGGCCACTGAGGCGTATGAGGAAACAGGGCCCGCGCTAAACACGCATAAGGCCGCTGAGGACGCGGTGGAGGCGTCTGGAGGAAGCAGCGGCCGCGCTAAATGCGCATAAGCCGCAGTGAGGCCTCGGAGGAAGCAGGCCCGCGCTAAATGCGCATAAAGGGCGCTAAGGGCGCAGTGAGGCGCCTGGGGGGGGAGTGGCCGCGCTGAATGCGCATAGGCCCGCTGAGGACGCAGTAAGGCCCTCTGAGGGCAAAAAAAGCCCTGAGGAAGGCACAGAAGGTGCCGGGTTTGGGTGGGGAACCTGACTAGGTGGCGCTACACGTAACGTGTAAAATTTTCCCTATCCCGCTGACATCCTAGCAATCACCAGTGAAGCTGGAGGCTAGGAATATACAGCGGGAGCCATGGGACGAATGCTTCCGAAGACGCAGGTCCACGACTAGGAGAAAGATGCTCTTATGTCCAGCAAAACATAGAAATTATATTTCTATGCCGAGATGGACAGCACCAGTTTAAGCCAACCCCAGAAAAAACCCTTTGCTTACACTCCGGGTCACCATTTGTAACTAAAGGGAGAGTGTCATAGCTTGGTTTAACTGGAATGAAGTATAATCATTTGGCCAGTTTTTAGGTTAATTTTATTTCACAAATTCTGGAGTATATATACAAATTTCACTTTTACAGAAATAATTTTTCCAAGGTATAATGCAAACATTCGCCAGACAGCGAGTTACACCATGGAAACTTCCTGGTGATATTGCTGATTTTACGTTGTACATAACTGAATATATTGATAAGCTGATAACAATGCAAACACCTGATAATTACCATAACAATGATTGAAGGTTACAAATAGAATAGTCTCCGTGCTACTTTGATTCTCTGTAGACCGCTGGCAGAGAATGGAAACACGGAGACTGAAAGGGGTGACTACTTTACTTGCTACAAACATGATGTGACGCAGAGTCTGTTACGATACACCGTCGCGTCACGTCTTCTAGGAGTGACGCGGGGACGGTTGCCTTGTCTTCTTCTCGCCCCCTTCCCCCCCTTTCTTCGCCCCCCCTCCACCGCTTTGCCTAGGCAGGGGGGCGTAGGTGAGGTGACGGAACATAAGAAACGATGGCAGAATGAGGAATAATAGATGCTTAACATTTTTTTTCAACTGGTCTTCTAATATTTTGTAGATGCATTAATCAAACCTGACACAAGAATGACACACACAAACACACACACACACACACACACACACACACACACACACACACACACACACACACGCATACACACACATGTATACACACATACATACACACACACACACACACACACACACACACACACACACACACACACACACACACACACACACACACACACACACACACGTGCCGGTTCACAATCACCACTCTGCATGGACGTATCCGCGACACTCGCTATTCATCGTCAGATCAACACAGGCTTTTAGCGTGATGGCAAATCAGCATAAATAATATGTGCACGGTCGCGGGTTCGAATCCCTGTAATCCCGCCAAACCGTGCACACAAACCCCAGTCCGCCATCTACTCGTGTGAATAAATGAGTTCATCATGTCTATATATATACCAATCCTGCAAAAACTATCACTATGCGCTTGTATGATACTTCATTGTGTGTGTGTGTGTGTGTGTGTGTGTGTGTGTGTGTGTGTGTGTGTGTGTGTGTGTGTGTGTGTGGTGTGTGTGTGTGTGTGTGTGTGTGTGTGTGTGTGTGTGTGTGTGTGTGTGTGTGTGTGCGCAAGGGCTGGGAGAGAAGAGCGATTTTCTCCCTTTCAAGTCATTGTTTCATCAAGCCTTGTTTCCTCCCCGTAACGCCGCGCCGCCGCACCATGCAGCCCGGCCAGGCCATGACATCTCCTTCACGGCATCAACACAGCAACGCGCATTGACGGCCGCGACTCCTGTGTTCGGCCACCATAGCCACGCATCAACATAAACAAGAGGAATAAATCACACTCAAAACAGTTATATAAATGCCAATCTCCCCCGTACTTAACATGTACTAATGAACCTTAATTAAGAGCAACTTAAGGTAACACCCAACCCTGCATACTTCCCTCCTTGCCTCATACAACCACCACAAACAACAACAACACAGCCACGCCATCGCACTTCAACTCTGACCTTTGTTCTTGTTGAATTAACTTATTTCGCGTCTCTTTGTAGTTTTCTCGTTTACTTTGTTTTTAGTGAGCCGACCCCAAACTCGTTCTCCCCTACCACCACCACCACCACCACCACCACCACCACCACTACCACCACCACTACCACAACCACCAAAACTACCACCACCACAACAGAGGTGGGCACTTCAGCAAACACTTCCGCAAACCGCAACTTCCGCAAATTGCGGAAGTCCGAATTCGTTTGCGGATTTGCGGAAGTGTAAATGTTTGCGGATTTGCGTTTGCGGAAGCACTTCCGCAAACGCAAACATGTCCGCAAACTCCCAATAGATAGTACTCTCATGACGTCACACATCCGGGTATTTCGGGAGCGCGGCCATGTTGAGTGGCAAGCTTTGTAAACACAGCCGCAAACTGACAGGTAGAGTGAGCCATACTTGTCTGGTCTTGGTGTCTTGGTGTTGTTTAGGGCTGCGAGGATCCCTTAGGGAACACTATGATCCCTGGTGATGTCCTATGATGCTATCACAGGCGTGGTGGTTGATCTGTCTTCCTCAGGAAGGCACAGGTGAGGCGGATGACAGCGTGTTGCCGTGAGAGGCGGACGTCTGCCACCGCCAGCAGGGTGGGCAGGTTAAAGGTGGTGACGGTCGGGGCGACCGTCCTTTGATGGTCGCTCCTGGGCTCCTTTGAGGAGCCCATGACCCACAGCTACAGAGGGAACCAACTCTACCCGTCTCTACAACAAGATGGGGAAAGAGCTTGAGAGTTGGTGCTCAGAGAAGCAGAGGAGCAAGGTGCTGGAGCAGGCCATGTTTCCCGCCCTTTCCTGTGCCGCCTGGTTAGATGTGTTTGCTAAGTATAACACGGCCATACCCAGCTCTGCAGCCGAGGAGAGACTGTTCTCCCAGGGGGCGGACATCATGAAGGCTAAGAGAGCGAGTCTGACCTCCGATAATTTTGAGAGGTTGGTCTTCATGAAGGGGAACATGGACCTGCTCAACATAGAACTATTACCAGAGGACTCTGAATGAGGAGTCTGAGGTTATGGATCTGATAATACTGATATAATATAAATTGAATTTGAAGTGTAGTGTACCTGCACTAATTATTACCCCTTAGTTTGCACTTAAGTATATATATATATATAATATTATATATATATATATATATATATATATATATATATATAATATATATATATATATATAGATATATATATATTATATAATAAATAATTTTTGCCAGCAGCTTTTTTTTTTTTTTTTTTTTTTTTTTACATCTTGGCCTATAGCGCCTGTAGGCAGTGAGCTCCAGGGGAGGGATGGTAGGCCCTGGAGGCACACGTGAGATCTGTGATGGTTGGCCCTCGCCCGTGGTGGCGCAGGCAGGATTGTTATAGTGACACCTGTAATTAGAGGCTCATGCCGCCCCCCTGTGTCCTCCGATGCACTCGCCATCGAAGGTAGAATTAATGGGCAGCATGTGGGTGTTCTTAGGCCACTCGATGGTGCAGAAAGATTTTAAGTGGATTTATGGGTCTCAATCGGGATCGAACTCGGGTCTTCGAGAACGCCACCAGGTGATGCTAACCACTCTGCTACCGCCTCCCCAACCACTCTGCCACCGCCTCCCCAAAGTGATTTAGTGAATAATATGTGAATTTACTACCACAAAGTGTTTTACCTCTATTTTTGCACTATATGCAATAATTCAGAAAATATCACATAATTGGTTTGCGTTTTGCGGACTTGCCGTTGCGGAAGTGTGAACTTTAAGAAATTTGCGGACTTGCGGTTGCGGAACTTAAGGATTGAAGTTTGCGGATTTGCGTTTGCGGAAGTGGATTTTCGTTTGCGGTGCCCACCTCTGCACCACAACCACAGCCTGCCATCACCACCACCACCACTAAATCCGGGTTATCAACACCCACAACAGTTAAACAGCGGAATACGATAAAATGATAAGTCTCCCAATGGGATTCAAGGTAATGCGTTCGCCGTGTGAGTGAGAGAAGAGTCTAGATAAACAGGAGAAGGAATATATAGCACTCCCTGACTCCCTATCTAATCTCTCTCTCTCTCTCTCTCTCTCTCTCTCTCTCTCTCTCTCTCTCTTCTCTCTCTCTTCTCTCTCTCTCTCTCTCTC
Organism: Chionoecetes opilio; assembly: GCA_016584305.1. Classification (NCBI taxonomy): domain Eukaryota; kingdom Metazoa; phylum Arthropoda; class Malacostraca; order Decapoda; family Majidae; genus Chionoecetes; species Chionoecetes opilio. Next base: position 678,527 of record JACEEZ010021752.1, read on the forward strand.
TCTCTCTCTCTCTCTCACACACACACACACACACACACACAACACACACACACACACACACACACACACACACACACACACACACACACAGCGTCAAGATGATTCATAACTTCCGTCATAACTTTAAGTCCTAATTTTGGCCCGAGTCTCCATTTGATGCACGAGCACAGAACGACTCAAAGTGGCCGAGGCAAAACAGGCTCGTCATTTGTCTTCCCGGCGGCCATCCATCACTGCCTCGCCGCCGTAAATAAAGCCTTGAGGCCCTTTGACTATCCTTGACGGGGCGGCGAAGTGAGAGGAGGTAGAGGGAAGGGACCGCCTGTGAAAGGGAAAAGAGGTTGGGAGGCCATGGCAGAAGATTTAAAAAGGGGGTAGGAATTAAGTCTTTTGGAAGAAACAGCGTGAGGCTCAGATGAAAGATAGACTACAGGGGATGTAACAAGGCAAGGGAAAAGGTTGAAGTAATGGAATTAGAGTGAAATTGGATTGAAGGGTTGAAAGATGGAGAGAGAGAGAGAGAGAGAGAGAGAGAGAGAGAGAGAGAAGGAGAGAGAGGAGAGAGGAAGAGAGAGAGAGGAGGAGAGAGAGAGAGAGAGAGAGAGAGAGAGAGAGAGAGAGAGAGACTTTAAATTCTCACAAAATATACTAAACCCCCACAAAAGTCAATATACCCAATTTACACCCCCTTTAAAATCCCACAAAACTCAATATACCCACTTTAAAATTCCCACAAAACTTACCAAAAACTCACATAACCCACTTTACACCCACTCAAAATCCCCACAAAACATAATATACCCAATTTAAACCCACTAAAAAGAAGAGAGAGAGAGAAAGAGAGAGAGAGAGAGAGAGAGAGAGAGAGAGAGAGAGAGAGAGAGAGAGAGAGAGAGAGAGAGAGAGAGAGGTGTACACGTTGCCTTGTCAAATGCGCGTGACAAGTGCCTGTGACAGACAATGACTTCTAGCCTGTTCAATTGTAAATACTGTGTACACATTCTGATGTAAAATAAGGCATAGCTTTTAAATAGATCTCCTTGGGACATAGAACATCTTTAGGACATAGGACATCTTTAGGACATAGGACATCTTTAGGACATAGGACATCTTTAGGACATAGAACATATTTGGGACAGAGGACATCTTTAGGACATAGAACATCTTTAGGACATAAGACATCTTTAAGACATAGGACATCTTTAGGACATAGGACATCTTTAGGACATAGAACATCTTTAGGACATAGGACATCTTTAGGACATAGGACATCTTTAGGACATTGGACATATTTAGGACATAGGACATATTTAGGACATAGGACATCTTTAGGACATAGGACATCTTTAGGACATAGGACATCTTTAGGACATAGGACATATTTAGGACATAGGACATATTTAGGACATAGGACATCTTTAGGACATAGGACATATTTGGGACAGAGGACATCTTTAGCTTCGGAACACCTATTGCCTTAACTCATTAACTTTTAAGCCAACTGTGGACATGTGCACCTGATGTTAATAGCTGTTTAAAAGAAAAAGAAAAAGAGAGAAGGAAACAGACAGACAGAAAAAAGAGAGAGAAACAGACAGACAGACAGAAAGAAAAACAGGGAGAGAGAAAGAGAGAGAGATAAGAGGAAAATAGAGATGAACGCTTATCAATGAAATTAGAGATAGGAGAGTGAGGGCAGGACACGTGCTGATAGGAAGGAAGAACCAATTGAGCATCAGAAACACCCAATTGAGCATCAGAAACACCCAATTGAGCATCAGAAACACCCAATTGAGCATCAGAAACACCCAATTGAGCATCAGAAACAACCAATTGAGCATCAGAAACACCCAATTGAGCATCAAAAACACCCAATTGAGCATCAGAAACACCCAATTGAGCATCAGAAACACCCAATTGAGCATCAGAAACACCCAATTGAGCATCAGAAACAACCAATTGAGCATCAGAAACACCCAATTGAGCATCAAAAACACCCAATTGAGCATCAAAAACACCCAATTGAGCATCAGAAACACCCAATTGAGCATCAGAAACACCCAATTGAGCATCAGAAACACCCAATTGAGCATCAGAAACACCCAATTGAGCATCAGAAACAACCAATTGAGCATCAGAAACACCCAATTGAGCATCAGAAACAACCAATTGAGCATCAGAAACACCCAATTGAGCATCAGAAACACCCAATTGAGCATCAGAAACACCCAATTGAGCATCAGAAACACCCAATTGAGCATCAGAAACACCCAATTGAGCATCAAAAACAACCAATTGAGCATCAGAAACACCCAACATCAGAAACAAGTAAAAAGGGAAAGGAATAAAAGGCTTGAAAGTGGATTGATACCCATGACGGCATTACACAATACGAGTATGAATCATGTCCTTTTCCACCGTCTGTCTGTTCGATGTTTCTCTTACCGTGTTGCCCATAAACGCTACCATGAGGAGGTGAGGCAGGCAAATGAATGATCGGTGGACTCGTGAAGTTTAACACACAGTCACACATCAACAGCTATGTGCTTGCAACGACGTATTTTTTTTCTTCTTACTTTATAACTCATTACGATGTATTTACTATTTACACACACACACACACACACACACACACACACACACACACACACACACACACACACACACACACACACATCATTCATAACACAGACCCAAAGTGTATTTCCTATCTTTCTGTTCTAAAATAAATAAGGTAAGTGTATTAATTTTCTTTTCACATCAAAAGCGGTGATGTAATACCCTTTGTATCTCCCTTCCCTCCTTCCCTTCCCTTCCCTTCCCTCCCCTTCCCTTCCCTTCCCTTCCTCCTTCCCTTCCCTTCCCTCTCTCCCTCCTTCCCTCCCTCCCTCCCTTCTCTTCCCTTCCCTTCCCATATTCCCTTCCCTTTCCTTCCCTTCCCTTCCCTTCCCTTCCCTTCCTTCTCATCCTCCCTTCTCATCCTCCCTTCTCATCCTCTCTTCCCTTCCCTTCCCTTCCCTTCCCTTCCCTTCCCTTCCATCCCTTCCTTTCCTTCCCTCCCTCCTTTCCCTTCCCTTCCTTCCCTTCCCTTCCCTTCCCTTCCCTTCCCTTCCCTTTCCTTCCCTTCCCTTCCCTTCCCTCCCTCCTTCCCTTCCCTTCCCTTCCCTTCCCTTCCTTCTCATCCTCCCTTCTCATCCTCTCTTCCCTTCCCTTCCCTTCCCTTCCCATATTCCCTTCCCTTCCCTTCCCTTCCCATATTCCCTTCCCTTTCCTTCCCTTCCCTTCCCTTCCCTCCCTCCTTCCCTTCCCTTCCCTTCCCTTCCCATATTCCCTTCCCTTTCCTTCCCTTCCCTCCCTCCCTCCCTCCCTCCCTTCCCTTCCCTTCCCTTCCCTTCCCTTCCCTTCCCTTCCCTTCCTTCTCACCCTCCCACCTCACCCTCACCATATCCTATTAAACAAATTAGAGCATTACGGCATCAGAGGAACAACGAACAGATGGTTTAATTCATATCTAAGTAATCGTAAGCAGTATGTCCAGTACAACGTCATGTCTTCATCTACTCTAAACATTTCTTCTGGTGTGCCTCAAGGATCCATATTGGGACCCTTGCTTTTCCTTTTATATATTAACGACATTACAAATTCTAGCACATCATTAAAATTCATTTTATTTGCAGACGATTGCACATTATATAAAAGCCAGCCAGACTTACGCGTCTTGATGTCAACAGTCAATGAAGAATTAAATAATGTACACAAATGGATAAACAGTAATAAATTAACACTCAATTCTGAAAAATCTAATTACATGATTTTTCACAGAAATAAAACAAAACCACCTAATTTGAGTAAATTAAGAATTAATAACATGGAAATAAAAGAAGTTCTAAGTACAAAATTCCTAGGAGTAACTATTGATAATAAAATATCTTGGAATGTGCACATAAAGAACGTAATTAATAAAGTAAATAAAATGAGTGGCATCTTGCAGCTCACACGTCACCAACTTAACAGGGAGGCACTGCGACATGTCTACCACACTCTAGTTTACCCCAACATTATATATTGTAACGCAGTTTGGGCCAGTGTGCCACCTTCTAATATAAAATCACTCATTATTTCACAAAAAAGAGTAATTAGAACAATTACAGGAAAAAGAAGATATGAACACACTAACAACCTGTTTTTAAATGCCAAATTACTAAAGATAAATGAAATAAATATATATTTTTGTGCTCTTTTTGTCTATAAATGTTTGCATAATTTGATAGAAAATACTTTTTTTCGGATTCGCATTAATGAAAGATACAGACTAAGAGGTGTTGATGTTTTAGAGGTTCCAACGGTACTTTCAAACCAATCACAAACATGTATCGTGTATCACGGCGCGAAAATATGGAATGAATTACCGTTGGACTTAAAAACAAAACCTACCTTGACTAGTTTTAAACATTGTCTTAAAAATATCCTCTTATTGCAATACCAGCAACAGTAATCAGACATAATTTGTGTATATATGTGTATATACTTTGTACTCGTATGTGTATGTTTATGTATGCGTATTTGCTCGTATGTGTGTGTATGCGTATTTGCTCGTATGTGTGTGTATGTATGTGTGCATATTTACTCGTATGTATATGTATGTGTATTCGCTCGTATGTGTATGTGTGTGTATTTGCTCATATGTGTATGTGTGTGTGTGTATTTGCTCGTATGTGTGTGTATGTATGTGTGCATATTTACTCGTATGTATATGTATGTGTATTCGCTCGTATGTGTATGTGTATGTATTTGCTCATATGTGTATGTGGGTGTGTGTATTTGCTCGTATGTGTAATTGTGTATGTGTGTGTATTTGTTCATATGTGTATGTGTGTGTGTGTGTGTATTTACTCATGTGTATGTGTGCGTATTTGTTCCTAAGTGTTTGTGTATGTATACGTATTTAGTCGTATGTGCATTTGTATGTA
>JACEEZ010021752.1:695996-713496 GCA_016584305.1 Chionoecetes opilio
CTCTTTCACCCACTCCGACACTTTCTCCTCCACATATTTCTGCTTGAACTCCGGTGTTCCAATCACAGCTCCCAAATTCCGCTGCCCGTCCTTTGTCACAGTGACTCCGCTGTCTCTGAAAAGTCGCATTCCAATTTCATAATGTTCGGGTTTTACGATGAGGACTTGGTGGCGTTGGGTGTGTATCCTATAGTAGGGCCGTTCTTCTTCACAAGATCCCACCACTTCCTTAGTTCTGAGATTTTCCCGGCCCCTGTTAGGTCGTCCGCATATGCCACTTGCTTCACCTGTGTCTTTTCATATGAGATCTCCTCTTGAAGCACTGATAGGCCAATGGCGTACATTGCCATGGCTACTGGGTCACCTTGCGTTGTTCCCTCCCTTGATTTCAAAATTTTAACAATGCTATTTTTTCTATTGTCTCTTATGAACATGTCTGAGGGTTCTCTGTATGTGTTTTCCACATATGTCGCGAGTGGGGGACACTTCATTCGAATGTTGTGGAGCATTGTCGTTCTGTTTATTGTGTTGAAGGCATTTTTAGCGTCCACTAATAATTCCGCTTCACAATCTTCCTGAACAAAGATCGTCCTCATGGCGTGGATGGCCGCTTCCCCACCTGCCTGCTGTCCAGCACACACCTGTAGGTTCCCTGCCGCTCTTCTTACATCCTCCTTCACCACCGCCATGATGCATTTCCCTATAATCCGGCGGAGGACTTCCCCAACGCCGATAGGCCTGCACCCTGGCTTCTTGTCAAGGGGGATAAGGCGGCAAGCAGTCAGGGCGCCAACATGTCGGCATTTGGTGGCGGCAAGTTTTCTCGCTAGTGTTGCTAGGACGCTGCACAAGTCACCAGCGGCACTGCCCCATTGAGTGCTGCTCAGCAGGCGACGCCACCCTCTTGCATCCATGCCTGAGGGACCCCCGCTGCCTTTTGTCTGGAGAGCTTTTTTCCACACCAGCTCTCCTGTAATCATCTCATAGATGACACTGTTTGAGATTTGAGGAGGTCCCTGCTGTCTTAGTCCCTCCAAATTGCTGAGTTGAGGATGTTTTTCCTCCAGCAATTTGATAGTTTCCTCGGTGAGTGGCAACACACCGCCGTTCTGATCTTCATCCAGAGACCGGAGTGCGGATGAAACGTTGCCTTGTCTCATCTTATCCGCAAAGCCACGTGCCTTATCATCGTTGTTTTGTTTTTTGGGGGGAAGTCTTGGCAGTCTTTTCTGTTACTACTACTACTACTACTACTACAGCAACAATAAATAGTACTACTACTACAACAGCTACTACAACTACTTCTACAACTACAACAACAACAACTAGTACTACTACTACAACAACAACATACTACTACTACTACTACTACTACAACAACAACTACTACTTCTACAACAACAACAACAACTCCTACTACTACAAAAATAACTTCTACTACTATTACAACAACAACAACTATTACAACTACTTCTGACTACTACAACAATATGGAACGAACTCAATTAGGGGTCTCAATACTAATCCTTTTCGTTATTATTTTCAAACCATAAACTATACAAGTTATATTTGTTGTTAATCTTGACTAACCTTTCAACCAACGCGACTCACTTGACTCTCTTCCTGTTTCCATTGGTCCACCTTCCTACGACTTCAATTACTTCAAGAGAGGAGCAACAAGACACCTCCCGAACTAAATTAACCCACCCCTCCTTTGTATATTCTCTTACCGTCTTCTTTATAGGGACTGCCAACTAAGCGGGGGTTTGTTACCTCTGTTTTTTTGCCCTTGGTCGGTCCTTTGTGATGTAGAAAAAAACTTCACTGCCTCGTCGCGTCTTTATTAAGGACTCGCATTAACACTTGATCTTTAATAACAGAGGATAGATGACAGGAATGTAATGTAATACAGCACTCTATCAGCTCCTTCATGATTAATATAACGACGGATACATCATGGAAAAGTGCACAAACCTTGATTAAGCGGGAAACAGATCTGTAAGTTATTCAGTGGCGAATATAAGGAGAGAAAGACAAATGAAGCTGTGTGAATGATGCAATGAAACGCCAAAAATGCTAAAAACACAAGAGAAAAAGCCAGAAAAAGCAGAAAATAAAACAGAAAAAGACAGAAAAAGCAGAAAATAAAACAGAAAAAGACAGAAAAAGCAGAAAATAAAACAGAAAAAGCCAGAAAAAGCAGAAAATAAAACAGAAAAAGACAGAAAAAGCAGAAAATAAAACAGAAAAAGACAGAAAAAGCAGAAAATAAAACAAAAAAGCCAGAAAAAGCAGAAAATAAAACAAAAAAAGCCAGAAAAAGCAGAAAATAAAACAGAAAAAGACAGAAAATAAAACAGAAGAAGCCAGAAAAAGCAGAAAATAAAACAGAAAAAGACAGAAAAAGCAGAAAATAAAACAGAAAAGACAGAAAAAGCAGAAAATAAAACAGAAAAAGCCAGAAAAAGCAGAAAATAAAACAGAAAAAGACAGAAAAAGCAGAAAATAAAACAGAAAAAGACAGAAAAAGCAGAAAATAAAACAGAAAAAGACAGAAAAAACAGAAAATAAAACAGAAAGACAGAAAAAGCAGAAAATAAAACAGAAAAAGACAGAAAAAGCAGAAAATAAAACAGAAAAAGACAGAAAAAGCAGAAAATAAAACAGAAAAAGACAGAAAAAGCAGAAAATAAAACAGAAAGACAGAAAAAGCAGAAAATAAAACAGAAAAAGACAGAAAAAGCAGAAAAATAAAACAGAAAAAGAAAACAGAAAAAAAAGCAGAAATAAAACAGAAAAAAGACAGAAAAAGCAGAAAATAAAACAGAAAAAGACAGAAAAAGCAGGAAATAAAACAGAAAAAGCCAGAAAAAGCAGAAAATAAAACAGAAAAAGCCAGAAAAAGCAGAAAATAAAACAGAAAAAGACAGAAAAACTCAAAACCAAACAATAAATAAGAAAAAATCAAAAACTCCTAAAAATCTAGAAACCAAAAACAATAAAAAAGCAAAACTGAAAAACAAAACAAAAAAAAGATCAACGAAATCATAAAAAAAAAAAAAAATGCTAGAAAAATAAAACTAAACAGAACAAAAAATAAGTACAAGAAAAAATCTCAGAAATAAGCACAACAGAAAAATAAACAAAAAAGCTAAACAAAAAATAGAACAAATAGTCAAAACAGTCTAACATAACTCTGCTTCCTCAACTCCCCATTCTTACCCAAGGAGAGACACTGATTCAATGTAGTGCAAGGTAGTAACGTCAAGACATATATATAACCCAGCAGGAGATATACTTTAGGTCCCCCTCTCAACGAGATAATAATGACTGCCGAGACAAAGAAAACGGGACGTAATGACGGGAGGGCGCGGTTGCTTCCTCTTCATAGCAAGACAAAGAAAAAAACGTTACATATTTTGGATAAAAGTCAAAGAAAGGAAGGTTGGACAGCGTATGGAAGGAGAGAAGGAAGAGGAAGGAGAGAAGGAGGAGGAAGGAGAGAAGGAGAGGGAAGGAAAGGCTCGCATATACTGATCGATGCCCAGTGGAGAGAGAGAGAGAGAGAGAGAGAGAGAGAGAGAGAGAGAGAGAGAGAGAGAGAGAGAGAGAGAGAGAGAGAGAGAGAGAGAGAGAGAGAGAGAGAGAGAGAGAGAGAGAGAAGAAGGGGGTTGAGGTTGCAAAAGCCAATCTCTTCTTGCTGGGTCAGTGAAGGTCTCTCTAGAGTGTTTGGAATAGAAGCAAGGTCGTGGTGGTGGTGGTGGTGGTCCCTTCGAAGATGTACAGTACATAGGCCCCCGGGATACTACCATCACGGGGGCCTCGACAGTATCATTACATCGTTACTTTGAACTCTGTCACGTAATACTCACACTCATAGAATTGTAACTTTTAACTATAAATCTGTGGTCGCGACTACCTCAGTTCGTGCCAAGGTCTGGTGCCCTCATGGAGACCTGCTTCAAGCGCTCCAGCAAGGCAAGCACCCAAGGTTTCGGTATCTTCTTGTAAAATAGTCGAGACATGAATAAGGTTTTTTTTCTTTAAATGAAGAGGCAATTGATGTTATTTGACTTTCTTTCAGGTTTCAGCGAGGTGTTCTCTACATTCATTTAAATTAAAGGAGAGTGCATGTGTATAAAAAGCGGAAGGCAGAATATGTTGAAGTTTGCCAAAGAAAACACTCAATATAGTTAAAAAAAACTAAAGACAATGTACAATACGTGTGATCTTTCAAATTAAAGTATTAGCAATCAGCCTATCAATCACCATTACCGTGCACCAATATAAGGAATCATAATGAACAATGTCACATTACAAGTAAGATATATGTCAAGGTGAAAAACACACTCATTCCTACAGTCATTCTGACACCCAGGGACATCACACTACAGGTGACAGTCATTATGTGCCTGCCATGAACAAATGTTACATATAAACATATTATTATGCAAAAACTTTATGAAAAAGATAAATAAATTCCTTGACAGCTTCAAACAAGGGGTACAGATACATTAAGCAAGAGTTACATAAGATCAATGATGCAATAGTGCAATACTCTCCCTCTGCTCCTTGGCAGAGAGCACCTTGCTTTTGGTCTGGTTCAGACGGTTCATGATCTTGTCATCACGCTTGCCCACCATAATTTTGCGCACTTTCCTGTCGTTAATGAAGCCCACCTCGCCGGCCTTCATGGGACGGGGCCCTTGGCGCCTCCAGTGTTTCTCTGAGGCTTTGTTATCCTGCATGAGGAAGCCGCGCGGCCCCTTCTCTCTAAGGCATCCCTGGTCAGCCTCCCAACACCGTGCCCTGGCAGTCGTTGCGGGCACCTGCAGGCAGTCCGGGCCGCGCACCCGCTGCCCCGGAGCACCCCGCACCCCATCGCCGCGCCACCACCGCACACACACAACGGGACCCTGTGCGGCAGAAGGAATGTGTATTGCTTTTCCCCGCTCTGCCGTCCTGAGGTATGAGTCCAGCGGGTTACTGGTGCATATAAGACAAAAGGCTGATTCACACTGGCGTTTTTTTTCGTCATTTTTTATCTGACGAGAAGGGGTCTGGTCTGGGGCTGGTGTCATGATCGAAATAAGTTTTTAAAAAAAATCACACACCGATCGCTCGGTCTTTATCTACCGATTTGACGAGAATTTCGCGCCCCAAAATTAAAATAAACGCAGAAGCCCAGCCCCCCCTCTCCCAAATTACCCAATTATTGGTATAATTTCGGTATTGGGCACTAAAAACAAACAAATTTAACTTACACCCTCGTGCAGATCTTTTCATCCTTAATTTGAACCCAAAATTTTCCCATGCCAATGGCGATACATATAATACCGAAAATTTTCCTTTTTTAGCTACCATAAAGGGTTTTGTTATTTTAAAAATCAGATTATGTTAGGTTAGACGTGGGTTTGATTTAGTAGATGATATCAAGGAAAAAAGAAACTATCAATACTCTTTCAAAATAAGTGCGCGAAAACTTATCTATCGCGCGCCAATACACAAAAGCCAGCCACTAGCCCCCTATAGCCCCTAGCGCGACGTGACCCCTGACCCTTGCTGCCTGAGACCCTCACTGCCCCTGGGAACAAAACAAGCTCGAACGAGCTTGCCCAGACGACCTATAAAGCGATACTAAAACAGAAAAGGTCAAAAGAAGAAAAGAAGAAGATTTGTCTCCCGAAACGATTGCTTTGTGTGAACGTAATCTCCGCACTAGCCCGCAAGAGACCGACTTCTCGTCAGATAAAAATGACGAAAAAACGCCAGTGTGAATCAGCCTTAAGGCATTGTTGAAGGCGTTGTGATGTTATGATGTTTGCAAACTCGAGTCACGGCACACCAAGGCCCCAAAATCTCCAACCCCATCACGTGACCCCCCCCTGCTGCAGTTACAATGAAGCTATCACAGGAGCGCGTTTACGATGCTTCGGTCATGCATTCTGATCACTCCTGCGACACATCCTCATCCCCGCCTCACACACCCTCACCCCTGCCTCACACACCCTCATCCCCGCCTCACACACCCTCACCCCTGCCTCACACACCCTCACCCCTGCCTCACACACCCTCACCCCTGCCTCACACACACCCTCATCCCCGCCTCACACACCCTCACCCCTGCCTCACCCCCTCACCCCTGCCTCACACACACACCCTCATCCCTGCCTCACACACACACCCTCATCCCTGCTTCACACACACCCTCACCCCTGCCTCCGCCCCCCACCCCTGCCTCACACACACCCCCTCACCCCTGCCTCACACACCCCCTCCCCCCTGCCTCACACACACACCCTCATCCCTGCCTCACACACACACCTCATCCCCGCCTCACACACCCTCACCCCTGCCTCACACACCCTCACCCCCGCCTCACACACCCTCACGCCTGCCTCACCCCTCCCCCTGCCTCCATACACCCTCATCCCTGCCTCACACACCCTCATCCCTGCCACACACCCTCACCCCTGCTTCACACCACCCTCACCCCTTTGCCTCACCCCCTCACCCCTGCCTCACACACACACCCTCATCCCTGCCTCACACACACCCTCCCCTGCCTCACACACACCCTCATCCCTGCCACACACACCCTCATCCCTGCCTCACATACCCTCATCCCTGCCTCACACACCCCCCTCATCCCTGCCTCACACACACCCTAAACCCCTGCCTCACACACCCTCATCCCTGCCACACACACCCTCACCCTGCCTCCCCACACACCCTCTCCCTGCCTCACACACACACCCTCACCCCTGCCTCACACACACCCTCATCCCTGCCTCACACCACACACCCTCACCCCTGCCTCACACACCCTCATCCCTGCCACAACACACCCTCATCCCTGCCTCACACAAACACCCTCACCCCTGCCTCACACACACCCTCACCCCTGCCTCACACAAAACCCTCATCCTGCCTCACACACACCCCTCACCCCTGCCTCACACCCACCCTCACCCCTGCTTCACACACACCCTCACCCCTGCCTCACACACACCCTCACCCCTGCCTAAACACACACCCTCATCCCTGCCTCACACACACACCCTCACCCCTGCCTCAAAACACCCTCATCCCTGCCACACACACCCTCATCCCTGCCTCACACACACCCTCATCCCTGCCTCACACACACACCCTCATCCCTGCCTCACACACACCCTCACCCCTGCCTCACACACCACCCTCCACCCCTGCCTCACACACCCTCATCCCCTGCCTCAAAACACACCCTCATCCCTGCCTCACACACACCCCCTCATCCCTGCTCACACACACATCCTCATCCCGCCTCACACACCCTCATCCTGCCTCACACACACCCTAAATCCCTGCCTCACACACACACCCTCATCCCTGCCTCACACACACACCCTCATCCCTGCCTCACACACACACCCTCATCCCTGCCACACACCCTCATCCCTGCCTCACACACACACCCTCATCCCCGCCTCACACACCCTCATCCCTGCCTCACAAACCCTCATCCCTGCCTCACAGATAGATAGATAGATAGATAGATATTTATTGACCACAGCTTTATACATAAATTACACATAATATCATTAATGAATAGACAAAACACTCAATGTCCAAAATGAAACATTCCCACAAATTTTGAGTAACAAACTGTAGTCCAATAAAAATAATTACTAAAACTACTACTACTACTATAAACTACTAAACACATAAAATTCAACAAGCAGCCAGCTTGATCTACGTCCCTATGAAAGACAAAAAAATGAAATAAACTATTAACGGAAAAGAATATGCCCTTTCTTAAGTATAACTATTTAAAACTTCATGAATAATTTTGCATGTTTTTACATCACTGAAATTAAGAATACGTCTGAACAGTATTAAAAACTTGTAAAGGTTTCTAATGTGTTGTGTTATGGGGCACACCTCTACCACATGTTGTTCTGTTTGTATGTCACCACATACACACAGGCGCTCCTCGAGAGGAAGGCGACCCCGTCCGCGCCTGTTCCAGCGTCCCGTTTCCAACTACTAAACTATGACACAGACTCGAAAACCCTGTAAACGACATCCTATGTAGATCGTTAATTTACATGTTCTTTTTCATAAAAGTCAAGTACTTTAAATTCAGGGTTAAATTTGTTTTATATACATTGCATCTTGTTGCCTCAGAGTTAGCAATTGTATTATGTACATTATAAAAACATAGAGGACATGTGAGGGACATTATTGTGTGTCATGTGGGCCACAAGTTTTCCAAACGGGGTATTTAAAGACATAACATACTTTAGAGCGAAAGACAAAGGGTCATCGTTCATGTTATGTCTCTCTGACCACATACTATGATAAAAATTGTGTTGGGTTTGTGTCTTAGAAGGTCAGGCAGCGAGGGGTATCCTAACTCAGCATAAATACATTATTGGTGGTGGCTCTCCTTACCCTAACAACTCCTTCATGGCCCAATTGTACAACTTAATGATAGGTTTCACGTCAGCGCCTACCCAAGACTCACAGCCATACAGTAAGACGACATAAGGGCAGCATCGAACACACTACGTTTACAATAAAAGGAATGTCATTGTTTTTTCGAATAAATGAGACAAATTTTAAAACATGACATAACTTGTTTTGTGCATGTATTTTCAAAAGCAGATGACACCCCAACCGTCACAAGTGAAGGGAGTCCCCAGATACATGTACTGCTGCAGGGCTCCACCACTAACCCGTCCACGCGCAGCGGCTCGGCGTCCCCTGCTTGACCGTTTATCACGAAAAACTTTGTTTTACCTATATTTTTCTTCATTCCATATTCATAAAACACACACACCCTCAAACCCCTGGGCCCCACACACCCTCACCCCTGCCTCACACCACACCCCCATCCCTGCCTCACCCCACACACCTCATCCCGCCTCAACAAAACACCCTCATCCCTGCCTCACACACACCCTCATTCCTGCCTCACACACACCCTCATCCCTGCCTCACACACACCCTCATCCCTGCCTCACACACACCCTTATCCCTGCCTCACCACACCCTCATCCCTGCCTCAAACACACCCTCACCCCTGCCTCACACACACACCCTCATCCCTGCCTCACACACACCCTCATCCCTGCCTCACACACACACCCTCACCCTGACACACACACACCCTCATCCCTGCCTCACACACACACCCTCATCCCTGCCACACACACACACCCTCATCCCTGCCTCACACACACCCTCACCCCTGCCTCACACAAAAACACCCTCATCCTGACACACCACACATCCTCATCCCTGCCTCACACACACCCCCACCCCTGCCTCACACACACACCCTCATCCCCCCCACACACCCTCATCCCTGCCTCACAAAGCACACCCTCATCCCCGCCACACACCCTCATCCCTCCTCACACCCCACCCTCAAACCCCGCCACACACCCTCATCCCTGTCTCACACACACACCCTCACCCCCGCCTCACACACACACCCTCATCCCCGCCACACACCCTCATCCCTGCCTCACACACCACCCTCACCCTGCCTCACACACACCCTCTCCCTGCCTCATACACCCCTCATCCCTGCCTCACACAACCCTCATCCTTGCCTCACACACCCCTTATTCCTACCTCACACATCTCTTGTCTCTCTCCCACAACCTCATCCCTGCCTCGCCTACCCCTAGTCCCTGCCTCTCCCCTGTCTCTCACACCCTCACCCCTGCCTCACACACCCTCATCCCTGCCATACACTACCCTTATCCATGCGCTAAGCCCCTCTCCCCTCCTCACTGTCCAAGGTTTAGTAAAAATTCACAAGTAAAACGTAAAAAAAAAATTGGAATGAAGATATAAAACACACAAAAAAGAAGAAAAAAACGTTCGAGTAAAATGTGTCCATATTCCCGCTGCCACAACCAATCCTCCCCCCCCCCCCCCCCCCCCGCGAAGTCGTTCAACCCTCCCCACCACCTGACCCCTCCACAGCCTGCACACATAGATGCAGACACTAGCACAACCACACCATTGTAAATATCATGAACGGCTTCTCGTGAACACTATAAATATGTACCACTCGAAGTCTCTGAAGTACCCTGTAATACCTGACTATATTGCAAAGAGCCTGACCAATAGTATCCCTATCATGCATTTTTCTATCGATCTATTGTTTTGTTTTTTACTTTACTGTACACGTGCAATTAATAGGCATTTCCCTACCCTCCCCATTATCCTAATGCATCGTTCAATCCCCGCTTGGAAATGTTTCACTTAAAAATGAAGGCGATTACTGTCCCCCTGGAGCAAGGAGATAGCGTGTGTGGTGTGTGAGGTCCCAGTTCTACCTAAAGATCTGAGCTGTACACTCTTTCCGGGAGAGTAACAGCTGGAGATCGCGTATCCACCCCGTGATGAGGCCGTGGGTGAATGACACACTTACATACATACAAGAATACATATACGCAGAGTGTTCCTGATATAACACAGGACGGGGGGCGGGGGGTGAGGGGAGAGAGGCAGCAGTGGGGTGTGTGCGAGGCCATACACCAGGCGGTTATTGTGATATCTAAATCTCCCAACACGTGACACATTCATTACCCACTGCTGCTCTGCCTCCCTCCACCCCCCTCCCCCCTCCCAGCGGTGATCCCCCAGCCGCCGATAATACTGCATCACCGTCTATATAGGTGCAGACTCCAGCGAGTATACATACGAACAGCTGGCAGCAACAGCCCTTAATTAAACACACACCACCCCGCCATGCAGGGCCATGATCAACAACAACACACACTCGCGCCAAACAGCTCTTGCACCGCTAGTGTTTGTTCCTCATGACATCGCAAACTTTTGGCCAAAGTCCCCCAAGTCATTTACAAAGACAATACAACAGTCACGTTTGTATCAAGACCTTGACTGCAGGACCACACTTGAGCTCACGAGATAGAGAGAGAAGAGGGAGAGGAGAGAGGAGAGAGAGAAGGAGGAGAGAGAGGAGGAAGAGGAGAGAGGAGAAGAGAGAGAGAGAGAGAGAGAGAGAGAGAGAGAGAGGGGGAGAGGAGAGAAGAGAGGAAGAGAGAGAGAGAGAGAGAGAGAGGGGAGAGAAGAGAGAGAGGAGAGAGGAGAAGGAGAGAGAGAGAGGAGAGAGAGAGAGAGAGAGGAGAGGAGAGAGAGAGAGGAGAAGAGAGAGAGAGAAGAGAGAGAGAGAGAGAGGTAGGTGATGTTGTTATTGATATATATTACCATTAGAGAGAAAAGAGAGGAGAGGAGGAGAGGAGGAGAGGGGAGAGAGAGAGGGAGAGAGAGAGAGAGAGAGAGTAGAGAGAGGAGGAGAGAGAGAGAGAGAGATGAGGAGAGAGGTATGAGAATGTGAGAGAGAGAGAGAGAGAGAGAGAGAGAGGAGAAGAAGAGAAAGGTATTGATGAGGAGGAGAGAGAGAATAGGGAGGGGAAGGATGTTCACCACCTAGTCGTCCACCAAAGTACCTAGGTTTCACAACACTGCGGATTTATTGTGTTGCCGGCCACGAGGCGACCACCAGGACAACACAGGCGGGCGGCGGGACATGGTACAATAAGGCGGCAGCAAACAGGGGGTTTCCGTGAGCCAACTTGCCGTGTCGGGGAGACCTTGCCCACGGAAATTATCTCGCTTAGGCGGGAATGTTTATACTCATATCATTAACCCCTTGAGGCCCAGAACGTCATTTCCATTGTAATTTGGGTGCCATTAGACGATTTTTAGTGAATATAAGCAATATTTTATAGATATGACCTGCTTACTATCCTTGTCAACTAGTTAATTTGGTATATTCAGTCACTTTTCGTAATTTTATGGCTAACAACAGACGATTTTATATAGCAAAGGAAAGATCTGAGCTTGAAGGGGTTAAAGAACTATTATATAAAAATGAACAAATAGACATCTGATAAATAATGAGTATACCTGCATTGAATGTTTATGTTATGTATATTATGTTTATGTATATTGTTTATGTATATTATGTTTATGTATATTATGTTTATGTATATTATGTTTATGTATATTATGTTTATGTATATTATGTTTATGTATATTGTTTATGTATATTATGTTTATGTATATTATGTTTATGTATATTATGTTTATGTATATTATGTTTATGTATATTATGTTTATGTATATTGTTTATGTATATTATGTTTATGTATATTATGTTTATGTATATTATGTTTATGTAATTTGTTTATGTTATTGTTTATGATATTATGTTTATGTATATTATGTTTATGTATATTATGTTTATGTATATTATGTTTATGTATATTATGTTTATGTATATTATGTTTATGTATATTATGTTTATGTATATTATGTTTATGTATATTATGTTTATGTATATTATGTTTATGTATATTTGTTAGTATATTGTTTATGTATATATGTTTATGTATATATGTTTATGTATATTATGTTTATGTATATTATGTTATGTATATTATGTTTGTATAGTTGTTTATGTATATTATGTTTATGTAATTATGTTTATGATATTATGTTAGTATATTATGTTTTATGTATATTTGTTATGTAATTATGTTATGTATATTATGTTTATGTATATTATGTTTATTTATATGTTATGTATATTAGTTATATATTATGTTTATGTATATTATGTTTATGTATATTATGTTTATGTATATTATGTATATGTAAGAGAAGCAGTACTGTACACTCTGCCATAAGGGACGCAGAGCCACGCGGCAGATGGAATAGGGAAGGGAATAGGGATGGACGGCAGGGAATAGATCCAGCAGGAATATGAATAATCTCTTTTCTTTGGCCTTGCTTGGCCTTGGAAAAAACTCTCCCTTGGCCTTTGGTGTTTACTATGTATGAATAACGAGCATCATGAAGAGGCAGAGAGAGTATGAATCCGTCACACACACACACACACACACACACACACAGACACACAGACACACACACACACAGACAGCAGAGCTGGGCACGTTCCTGGATTTGGGGTAGTCCGTACCTGTACTTCCGTACTTCGAGACGCGGGTCGTCCGTACCTGTACTTTCGTACCTTATTTTACTTTGTTCTGTCCGTACCCGTACCTCCGTACCTCCGTACCTGTACCCTATAACTATTAAAACGCGCCTGAAAAAATATAGTCAGTACCTCAAAAATAAAACAAAATACAAGGCTATAATACATCAGAGCTTCATAAATATATATAGCAATATATATTTACCATCAAATAATCATCAAATCAATTAAGATAAAATTTGTCTCCAGTCTTCACAGTTCACAAATGAGTGAAATGACTAATTAGTTTAAATCACAAGCATGCAGCATACTGAAGAGGTCCGACTTGGCGGTGGCGGAGACTTGGTCGATTTCCCTGCCCAGGGTCCTCCTGGACGGAGCGGAAAACTCCGGCGCCAGGAGGCTGAAGAAATGCCTGGTGGTGGGGTGATCTATGAGGCTCAAGGGCATCATAGTGTCAATGAACCACCTGAAATAGATTTTAAAGAATTAAATCTTGTTTATTATCAGAAGTTATTTTAAAAGCTTAAACTTTACTGCTGGTATAAATGCTTCTTTTATTATACCTGTGCAAGTCTTCCTCAGCACCTCTGGGGTCACTATGTCCTTCCGGTTTGAAGGACTCCTCCAAGCAGAGCTGGCGGCCACCCCTCTTGGCGGGGAGCTCGTCCTCCCTGGCCTTGGGGCAGCCCTCTTGCTCGCCCCATCAAAGGCCGTCCTGACGCACTGAAGCATGGCACTGTGCATCTGAAAACAAGAAAATATAAATAAAATATTAATTATTTAAAATTGATGGTATTTCGCGACTTTGTATGCTAGGCACTGTAGGCAACTAGGCATTATGCACTTATTCAGATAATTTAATTTTTACTTACTTTTTCATAATGCTTCTTCAGGTTCACCTTGCTCCTGGTGGTGTAGGTGTAAGTGGCAGCCTTACCCTTAGACAGGCAGGTTTTCTGCTGACACCTAGCCCTCCCAGTGTGCACAGACTTCCCCTCCAGTGTGTCATTCTCTGTCCTGACATATGAGTCAAAGACAAAGAACCTGCAATTTTTTAAAGTTTTAATTGACACGATGGCATAGGCGATAAGAACATTAACTTATTAAGATCATAAGATGTCAACTTAAAAATATTAATTAGTAAAATACTGCAATAGAACAGTTAGATTAGTCTTACTTCTCAAGGTGCCACAGCATAGCCTTAGCTGTCTGGTGCCCTCCTGCCTCTTCCTCTGATCCTCCTGCTCAGTCCCACTCTACTCTATGTCCTGGGTGAACAGCTGGGAGGAGTCCAGCTCCACGTCAGACAAAGAAATATCTGACGTCCCCTATGGTGTATGGGTTCTGGACGCAGATGGTGTAGGCGTGCTGGTTCTGTAGCTCACACTACTACAGCTACTATCCCCAGACACACTCCTGCTCCTGTCGCTATCACTTCTTTTCACGTATTTGTCCATGTTTAGTTGTAAACACTAAACAGTAAGCAATAGCAGTGAAACTTTGAAACGCGTTGCCGGGTGATGTGACTGTAAACATAAAACGTTGTTGATCTTGAGCTTGATGCCGCACGTTTGGTGTTTACCAGGCACCACAGATGCACGGATCTCGCCTTAGGAAATGATCAGCTGACAGCTAGTGGCAATTGTCCCCCAAAACGCGTGAAAGTTATTCTGTGGACTGTTTTTTCGTCTTCGTTTTTTTTTTTTTCATCATAGAAAATATCAGGTACGGAAGTACGGACCCAAAATTTCGCAGGTCCGTACCTGTTACTTCCGTACCTTTGAAAAACTTTCCGTACCTCCGGACTTCCGGACCTAGTTTGGAAGTCCGTAGGTACGGAGGTACGGAGGTACGGACAGAGGTACGGAAGTGCCCAGCTCTGACAGACAGACAGACAGACAGACAGACAGGCACACACACACACACACACACACACACACACACACACACACACACACACACACACACACACACACACACACACATACACACACACACACACACACACACACACACACACAACGCATAACGGGGATGAGCGAAGGAGATACTTCAAAAAATAAAACGATAACTCCATTGCAAAGTTTGCCCCTGTCCATGGCAGTTAATCCCAAAGCCCTGAAGTTGGGTGAAAGACGATATTTCTTTGTTTGCCTCACGCTGTTGTTTGTGGCGGTGGTGGTTTGTGCGCAGCGTGACTGTTGTAGTCATGGACGGTGGTGGTTTGTGCGCGGCGTGACTGTTGTGGTCATGGGTGGTGGTGGTTTGTGGGCGGCGTGATGTTGTGGTCATGGGTGGTGGTGGTTTGTGGGCGGCGTGACTGTTGTGGTCATGGGTGGTGGTGGTTTGTGCGCGGCGTGACTGTTGTGGTCATGGGCGGTGGTGGTTTTGTGGGCGGCGTGACTGTTTTGGTCATGGGTGGTGGTGGTTTGTGCGCGGCGTATGTTGTGGTCATGGTGGTGGTGGTTTGTGCGCGCGTGATGTTGTGGTCATGGGTGGTGGTGGTTTGTGGGCGGCGTGATGTTGTGGTCATGGGCGGTGGGTGGTTTGTGTGCGGCGTGACTGTTGTGGTCATGGGCGGTGGGGGTTTTTTGTGCGCGGCGTGACTGTTGTGGTCATGGGGCGGTGGTGGTTTGTGCGCGGCGTGACTGTTGTGGTCATGGGTGGTGGTGGTTTGTGGGCGGCGTGATGTTGTGGTCATGGGTGGTGGTGGTTTGTGGGCGGCGTGACTGTTGTGGTCATGGGTGGTGGTGGTTTGTGGGCGGCGTGACTGTTGTGGTCATGGGTGGGTGCTGGTTTGTGGGCGGCGTGATGTTGTGGTCATGGGTGGTGGTGGTTTGTGTGCGGCGTGGACTGTTGTGGTCATGGGCGGTGGTGGTTTGTGCGCGGCGTGACTGTTGTGGTCATGGGCGGTGGTGGTTTGTGCGCGGCGTGACGTTGTGGTCATGGGGTGGTGGTGGTTTGTGCGCGGCGTGACTGTTGTGGTCATGGCGGTGGGGTTTGTGCGCGGCGTGACTGTTGTGGTCATGGGTGGTGGTGGTTTGTGCGCGGCGTGACTGTTGTGGTCATGGGCGGTGGTGGTTTGTGCGCGGCGTGACTGTTGTGTCATGGCAGTGGTGGTTTGTGCGCGGCGTGACTGTTGTGGTCATGGGTGGTGGTGGTTTGTGGGCGGCGTCGTGACTGTTTGGTCATGGGTGGTGGTGGTTATGGGCGGCGTGACTGTTGTGGTCATGGGTGGTGGTGGTTTGTGCGCGGCGTGACTGTTGTGGTCATGGGTGGTGGTGGTTTGTGCGCGGCGTGACTGTTGTGGTCATGGGTGGTGGTGGTTTGTGCGCGGCGTGACTGTTGTGGTCATGGGTGGTGGTGGTTTGTGCGGGGCCCGTGACTGTTGTGGTCATGGGCGGTGATGGTTTGTGCGCGGCGTGACTGTTGTGGTCATGGGGGGTGGTGGTTTGTGCGCGGCGTGACTGTTGTGGTCATGGGCGGTGATGGTTGTGCGCGGCGTGACTGTTGTGGTCATGGGGGGTGGTGGTTTGTGCGCGGCGGGACTGTTGTGTTATGGGCGGTGATGGTTTGTGCGCAGCGTGACTGTTGTGGTCATGGGTGGTGGTGGTTTGTGCGCGGCGTGACTGTTGTGGTCATGGGCGGGGGTGGTTTGTGCGCGGCGTGACTGTTGTGGCCATGGGCGGGGGTGTGGTTATTGATATTCATTGCCGTCATGTGGGTCATCGAAACTATTAATGACGGTGATAATAATACGGAAAACATTAATCAATTATGACAAATTCTATAACAGTGCGAGGTGGGATTCGAACCCGTGGGCAGGGCGTCGTAGCCACCTCGCCACAGGGAGGTTAATAAAAGGTAACGACTTGCTCAACTCGGGGGGGGGGGGGGCAGCAAATTACTTTTATCTATCGCGGCCACGACTGACAACAAATGTAATGATTTAAGACAAATTAGTAAACAGTACCAGGTCGGGTTCGAATCCCTGGTTTAATTGGATACTTGATTATACTATAAATATACAATGATAAATGACAATAATATATAATAATCAATAACAAGAGGGAAAAAAATGACGATGAAGATGATGACGATGTTGATAATGATGATGAGGAGAAAGAGGAGAGACAGAAATACGAAAAAGAGGAGGAGGAAGAGAAAAGAAAAATGATGATGATGATGAATTAATTGCAGCATCTTTTTTTATGGTTCCAGATGGCTGCCTTCAAGAATGAAAAGAATAAATATACATATATATTTCCTTACTTTCTTTTCCATGAACTAAACAAACGTAACTCCCAGTCTCTTTAGTCGTACACGTCTCATAACTCACCACCACCACCACCACCACCACCACCACCACTACCACCACCACACTCACCACCACCACCACCACCACCACCACCACCACCACCACCACCACCACCACCAACACACACACACGCACTCACCACCACCACCACCACC
>JACEEZ010021752.1:715996-728496 GCA_016584305.1 Chionoecetes opilio
ATTTCCGACTCTAATAAAGCGGTAATGAAAGGAGCATCTGATGACGGGGAGGGAAAAAAAAAAAAGGCTAATGAGGGATAATATCAATGAGGTAATTATCTAAGGCGTCATCACCATTAATTAAGATAAAAAAGGTAACCAAAAACACATTTGAAATAATATATATTCGTAAAAACAACTTTTTTTTTCCCTGACACGAGCTGGCAGTGGCATTTCTGACCCCTCCCCCTTCCCCTTCCCCCTCCCCCTTTCCCTTAACCCTCCTCCCCTTCCCCTTAACCCTCCCCCCCTTCCCCCTATCCCCTCCCCCTATCCCCCTATCCCCTCCCCAGCAAAGAAAAGGAAGTCACAGCCCTAACTCGTATATTTCAGTACATTTCCTACCGATAGTAAGGGGGGGTTTACTACTAACTACTACTACTACTACTACTACTACTACAACTACTACTACTACTACTACTACTACTACAACTACTACTACTACTACTACTACTACTACTACTAACTACCGGGGGGGAGATATACGTAGAATATGAACAGGTATACGCTGGTAACAGGAATGAGAGACAGAGGTGATATGTTTGTGATTCTCGAGTCTACCTATCAAGAGAAGTGAGCGTGAGGTCATGTCAAGAGAAGTGGGCGTGAGGTCATGTGGGAGGCAGAGGGAAGGGGGGACCTGAGGGGAGAGAGGGAGGGCAGAGAGGGTGCAGGGGAAGGGGCAAGGAGAGAGGGAGGGGGGGTGAGGAGGGAAGGGGAGGGGGGAGGGGGTGAAGGGGGATGGGGGGACCTAAGGGGAGAGGGGGTGCAGGGGGAAGGGCAAGGAGAGAGGGAGGGGGGAGGGGTGCGGGAGGGGGGGAGGGGGAGTAACAGAGGGAACATTGACACTGTAAACATGAACTAGATTACAGATTTAGTTACGTTAATAATCATGAATGTGAATGAACTCCATGCAGCCGATAAGAGAAATATTATGCCAACGGGTTTACTTGTTGATCGTCTGTTCTGTCTGTCTGTCTGTCTGTCTGTCTGTCTGTTTGTATATCTTCCTGCTTGCCCATCTGTCTGTCTGTTTGTATGTCTGGAGTGTATCAATCTAAAATGTGCACAAAATACGTCTCTTCTTTGCCGGGGTTTATTGACAGGTGTTTTATCCCTATTCCCGTTTGTCACTGTCCCTATTTGTCCCTGTCACCATTTGTCCCTGTCCCCTAGGCCTATACAGTCCCTAGCCTCTTCTGTCTAGATCACGAGAGCCACGGAGGAAAGAACTTATTGTCCTAAGTCTATCGAACGTAGTATGATAGTATGTCTATTAATCTTGAACGCGGCCCCGTCCACCACCCTGAGCGAGGTGATAGCCGAGGCCTCGCTGCTGGGAGGGATAGATCAGATCAGATGATATGTTGGGATAAGCCTTTTCTACGGCTCCCATTACTTTTCCTCAATACGTGTTATTAATCTTGTGTTTGTGGTCGTGTCTTCATAGCTTGTCTTGTATTCCATTTGTTTTTTCAAATATATATTATTTTCTTTTATTTGTTCACTGTTGTCTTTTTTCAGTAATAAGATTTCTGCCACGTGTTCACCTGACGCGCGGCAGCCTTGGTTTTGATACGGTGGTGATGACGATGGTGCGGGAACCGGGGAAAGAGACTTGCCTTGAAGAGACAATATTCAGGGCAGTGGGAGGTGGACATGATGAGGCAGTACATGAAGAGGAGCGGACGTCACCATGAGTCGGACTTTGGAGGCATAATAATGTGATCTGCGGGAATACTGCGGCAAGGAAACTGCGTGCTGTTTAGAGAGACTACTGAACCCCACACCTTTATTCACCTCTTCTACGAAAAGACCAGCGTCATGGAAAAGAAGAATGTGCATCTAACTATATTTCTTTACCTATTTGTATATTTTACAAGATTAAGTTAACTCATGTCTTTAATTACCAAACATTATTATGCTTTCAGTTTATGTATACTGTTAACACTTCCTCTGGTCCTCTGTTAGGGCATTGCATTGATCTGTTGCGCTATTTGGAACATTGTACTTTTGAGCGTAGTTTTCTCCTCTTCACTTGTTGAGTTTTTGCTGTTTCCTCTTAACCCCTGGAGATCCAGAACGTAATTTCCATTGTAATTTGGCTACCATTAGACGATTTTTAGTGAATATAAACAATATTTTATAGATATGACCTGTTTAGTATCCTTGTCCACTAACTAATTTGGTATATTCAGTGACTTTTCGTAATTGTATGGCTAACAACAGACGATTTTATATAGCAAAGGAAAAATCTGGGCGTGAAGGGGTTAACGTTTTTACCCCTTATGTAAGTCAATCTTTCACATCACTTTTTTTCTATGACATATTTATACACCATCAAGTCTCCTCTTTTTCTTCTTTCTTCCAGCTTGTAATAACAGAAACTTTTCCAATCTTTCTTCAGAGTTTAAGCCTCTAAGGGTTGGTACTCTACCCATCTTGTTGCTACGCTTTGTACTTTCTATAGTTTCATTAGGATATATGTTTCTTCAAATGTGGTTACCATAATAATGTTGCTTATTCCAATGTGGGTCTTTTTATTTCACACTGGTTACTATACTAGTTACATTCTGACTTAAGCACTTTGGTGTGTGTGAGTTCTTTCGAATGACACTTTAACAACACGTCCGGATATCACATAACATAAAAATGACTCTCCATGTACATATATTCCTAAATATATTCATCCATCTCTAAGGCCTGAAAATGACTACATACAAAATGGATCACTTTAGCTTCCTTCCCTTCTCATCTCTTACCCACCACTCCTTCATGAACCACAAGAAAGACAAATATCTACCCATATACTTATAAAGCCCACACCAGTATATATTACCATACCATACCTATATAAGCCCTGACACTCACCCAGGCACACAAATACATCTTCTTCTTCTTCTTCTTCTTCTTCTTCTCTTCTTTTCTTCCATACAAAAATCACCCAATGTACACTTTTCACCCTGGGTTCCTCCCTCACTGCTGCCCAATTTGGCGGTAAAAGTGGCCCTTCAAGAGGAGACGAGATGATTGCCTTGGGGGTGCCTATAGTCAAGGTAAAGAAATGTACATTTCTTTACCTTGCCTATAGTGACCCGCCCTAACCGACGGGCCGCCGCTGCTCCCCGCCAGCCGTCCAGGGCCCCACCACTCACCCTCACGCCTTAACAACCACCTCACACCTCATGCTTCCCTCCTTCACCTCCCCGAAGTAATAACTCCACCTGTTATTTTACTTGAACCTTGTAATTGCATAACCATCTCGTGTGTGTGTGTGTGTGTGTGTGTGTGTGTTGTGTGTGTGTGTGTGTGTGTGTGTTTGTGTGTGTATTCATCTAGTTGTATTCATCTAGTTGTATTTTACAGGGTCTGAGCAACGCTCGTATGGCCCCGTCTCCATATCAACATTTTTATCGTTCATCCTTAGTGCTTAGTTTTGGCCGAAGCCAGCACCCCGGAGAGCAGATCACAAACCCCGACTAACACCCGGTACCCATTCACTGCTGGGTGGACAGGGGCTTGGGTTTTAAGGAAACAGCCCATCTGTTTCCGCTCCGCCCGGGGATCGAACCCGGGACTTCTCGGTTGTGAACCGAGCGTGCTTCACCTACACTACGGAGTGTGTGTGTGTGTGTGTGTGTGTGTGTGTGTGTGTGTGTGTGTGTGTGTGTGTGTGTGTGTGTGTGTGTGTGTGTGTGTGTTTCTATCTATCCTTTCCTCTATCCACCAAGAAGGGCGAAAATCAAGGCCCCGTCAAGTAATCCATCACCCACACTCTACACCAGCGGTTCTTAGCCCGGGGGGCGTGGACCAGGAGAGAAAAAGGAAGAACTATCAAGTATTTATCTTGAAGTTCGCTCCCAAGGGTTAGCGAAGAAAGTACAGAGAAGAAAGCATTGCTGAAAAACTCTGCGGTGACGCCTTGCCACATTTCACTAACTCTGTAGAGTTTGAGCCTGCTGTGGTGGCAGTGTGACATCCGGGTTACCACAGTTACCTTCCCCAGGTTTCCCCAGGCACCCATTTATCCACCAACCCCGCAAGGAAGGATGAACAGCTGGGTGGGCTGGCCACCAACTAACCCGGCCAGGATTCGAACCAGGGCCCTCAGATTCGTAGCTAGGCGCGCTAGCCACTATACCACGGAGGCGGATTATTACTGATGTTTGCCCTAATTAGTATTATCCCTTCGCTCTAAGCGAAGGGACAATACTAATTAGGGATAATACACATAGGCTAAATAAATAAGTACTATAATAAGATAATGAATAAAAAACACGCATTCCTTCAGTTTTCCTTTCTGATTCAGGATCATTTTGAAAAATATTGGTTGAAGAAGTGAACGGGGGGCATGGAGGTAAGGACCCACTACTAAAGGGGCGTGGTGGTAAAAAGGTTAAGAAACACTGGCCTACACCACCACCCTTACCCTTCCTTCCCTTCGCTGTCATCTACCAACAATCTATCACGAGACGAATTTTGGTGAGGAAGCCGTAAGAAGCCTGGCTTCTCTCTCGCTTGCGTGTCTCGCCAGAACGGCTGACAGTTGCCAGCTTCTGTTCGAGGCTCGCCCGCTCGGCGTTCACAGCTGATAACTGTAAACAAAACAACCACACAATGACGAAAGTGTACCGTCGAATGAAAGCCATCAATAAGTTACGATAACTGATGATATTGTGAATGGATCACAACACATATCCTTCACATTAATGTTTTTTTGCTCCATAAACCAAGGACTATTAAAGTAGGGCAAGGTAAAGAGGCGGGCACCTACGGACATCATATGGGGCTGGGTGGGTCGAGTACCACATTAGTGACTTTTATTTTTTTATTAACTGCTGCACCTGATGGCAAGGGTCAGGTATAATGAGGGATTTCATTAATTGGCCATCATCTGGCCGCCAGTGCCCGGGATTTTCCGCTTTGGTGGTTGGGCTGATTTTTGGGTTGGTTTATATTATGCTTGGAAGATAGGGGGGCTGTTTTTCATTCTTGGCTAATTTTTATCAATATGTTACCCATTATATATTCAAAGGGAAGGCACCGCCCTGAAATGTTTGCATATATTCAAAGGGCCCGGGAGTATTTATTTCTGTAAATTTTGGTATTACAAAGCACCGATACCAAACTGAGGTTGAACCAAATAAACTCCATGCAATGCTAGTCATTTCCACAACACTAGCCTATCGGCACCTCTACCTACCAATTAATTTATTTCATGTCCATCAACAGTACTGTCATGCATACTTAGATATCTTGCAATGTTTTGTGGTGGCATTCTAAGGGGATGATGGTGAAGGTTTATGGTACTCTCGTCCCCGTCGGCGAGAGTTCCAACATTTTCACGTTCTCAACAAGTGTGAGAGATCTCTAAGAACCAAAATTGGAGCATAATGCATCAGCGAAAACGTTTCCGGTCTGCTTTTGATAGCATAATTAGTAAAATTAGAAAAACAACGTCTGGTGTCATGGTTAAAAGACTCGCTAAAGTTATTTCACCAGACTTGACGTTCTCCTCTTGTCATGTCATACCATTTTAGCTCTATTAGTGTGGTCCGAAAGTTAAGCCCGTGCTACTAAATGTACAAATCAGGCTAATTTGTCCCGTATTATCAGCGAAATTCAGCAAAAACTACTACGTCACAGCTAGGGACTATCGTCAGGCTGATAAGACATGAGCATTCTTTCACCAGTTTTAAAGTTGTCCTGTCGTGTCATTAACCTTGTATATTCTTGTTCGAAGTCTTAAGTCCATGCTTTTGAATGTACATCTATGTGTTTACTTGTGTCCTGTTATCTGTAATTACATTATTTCTACGACGATACTCACTTCCGCCTGACCCGCCATTTGTTGTTTATATCTCTGACGTCACGTATGAAGCCGTGAGAAGCCGTGAGAAGCGACCCCAGGCCCTCGCTTCCTCCGGCTTCTTACGGCATGCGCCAGCTGGGCACTTCTTGCGGCTTTCTCACCAAAATTCGCCTCATATACCAACAACTATATATTATAGTCTCTCCGTATTTCGTTGTCCTCCACCTTATTCCTGTTGTTCTTTGTCGACATAACTTTCCTCTTCGCTTTCAAAGGTAATGTTCTAATTTTACAACACTCATAAACTAAAGCTAAGACGCCTCATGGAAAATATCATACGATATTTTTTTATCAAAGTTCATCCGTGCAAGATAGAGAAAACGATGCTCATGGCCGTGACAAAAAACGGCTAAAGTTTAGAATTTAAGGCATAACTAAAGTAATCACATTTTCCAAACCATACATTATTCTGGCATATTCTCGCTATTTTTAACTGAACGGCAGCGTCTACCCATTACACAATCCTTTCAAGTTATCGACATGAACCTTCCTTTCCCTGGCAACACTAAGGCATACAATTGACATTAATAGTTGTAACACTAACGTCAATAAAAACAATTCAGGCAAGGAAACAAAAATAGATGTCACTGCAATAGATATGCCATTCATGTGTTTCCTGTTCCAGACTCTTGGTGGCGTGCTGGTAATAGCATGTTGGGCCCGCGAGGGGGAGAGGGGGAAAGAGGGGAGGGGGTACTCGGTTGTGGAGGAAGGATGGGGGGAAGGAAGGGGAGTAAGGGGAGAGGGAGGAAGGAAGTGAAGGGGAGCAGAGGAGGAAGGGAGGAAAGGGGGGAGAGCTACAGGGAGGAGAGTGAGGTAAAGCAGGGCAGCCTAGTGTTCCTCCGTCCTTCCTTCCCTCACAATCACTGCTGCTGCTACTCCCGCCCTCACGCCCGCACGCCCGCACGCCCACAGGGTATAGAGTGCCAAGGATACAGTGAGGAGACCGGCTGTGTACTGACCCTTCCCACCCACACTAACCTAAGGGCGTGACAGTTATTTCCACAGGTGTTACGGCTTTGTGGTTAAGGAGAAAGAACGAAGAGGAAAGGGGATAGTGGAAAAACTTGAAATAATGGAGAAAACTTGGAAATAATGGAAAACTAGAAAATAATGGAGAAAAACTTGGAAATAATGGAAAAAAAAACTTTGAAATAATGGAGAAAAACTTGGAAATAATGGAAAAACTAGGAAATAATGGAGGAAAACTTGGAAATAATGGAGAAAAACTTGGAAATAATGGAGAAAAACTTGGAAATATTGGAGAAAAACTTGGAAATAATGGAAAAACTAGAAAATAATGGAGAAAAACTTGGAAATAATGGGAAAAATAGAAAATAATGCAGAAACTTGGAAATAATGGGAAAAACTAGAAAATAATGGAGAAACACTTGGAAATAATGGAGAAAAGCTTGAAATAATGGAGAAAAACTAGGAAATAATGGAGAAAAACTTGGAAATAATGGAGAAAACTTGGAAATAATGGAGAAAAACTTCGAAATATTGGAGAAAAACTTGAAATAATGGAGAAAAACTAGGAAATAATGGAGAAAAACTTGGAAATAATGGAGAAAAACTTGGAAATAATGGAAAAACTTGGAAATATTGGAGAAAAACTTGGAAATAATGGAAAAAACTAGAAAATAATGGAGAAAAACTTGGAAATAATGGGAAAAACTAGAAAATAATGGAGAAACACTTGGAAATAATGGGAAAAACTAGAAAATAATGGAGAAACACTTGGAAATAATGAGAAAAGCTTGAAATAATGGAGAAAAACTAGGAAATAATGGAGAAAAACTTGGAAATAATGGAGAAAACTTGGAAATAATGGAGAAAAACTTGGAAATAATGGAGAAAAAACTTGGAAATAATGGAGAAAAACTTGGAAATAATGGAAAAACTAGGAAATAATGGAGAAAAACTTGGAAATAATGGAAACTAGAAATATAGAAAACTTGGAAAGAAAAAACTAGAAATAAGAGAAAATGGAATATGGAAAAAAACTAGAAAATAATGGAGAAACACTTGGAAATAATGGAGAAAAACTAGGAAATTAATGTTGTGAGTTGGTGTTACATGGTTCTTTCAACGCTACGTGCCTCCTTCTCCTCTCTCCTTGTGTTGAGAGATTGTGTGTTATTGTGTGTTACTGTTTACGTGTCCTATTGTTACGTGTGTTAATTGTTTACACGTGTTATTGTGTTATTGTTACGTGTGTTATTGTGTTATTGTGTTATTTTACGTGTGTTATTGTGTTATTGTGTTATTGTTACGTGTGTTATCTATGTTATTGGGGCAAGTGACGGGCCGCGTGTGTGAGATCTGGGTGAGCGATACAGTGCTAAATACTGATGGTGCGATAAGACCCCGTGCCGATGTGACGATAGTGGTGGTGGTGCGGCAAGTGGTAGGGCAGTGTGTGGTAGACTGTGGTAGTGGTGAGTGTGTGGTGAGTGTGTGGTGTTGTGGTGGTGATGGTGGGAACTGTGGTGGTGCTGGTTGTGGTGTTGATGGTGGTGATGGTGGTGGTGGTGGTGGTTATGCAGTGATATTGGATACATATCTATTTTTACCGAACGGAAAGAGAGACAGAGAGAGAGGAGGAGAGAGAAGAGAGAGAGAGAGAGAGGAGAGAGGAAGAGAGAGGGAGAGAGAGAGAGAGAGAGAGAGAGAGAGAGAGAGAGAGAGGGGAGAGAGAGAGAGAGAGAGAGAGAGAGAGTAGTTGGTGGTGGTGGTGGTATGGTCATGCAATTATATTGAATACATATCTATTTTTACCAAACGGAAAGAGAGACAGACAGACAGACAGACAGACAGACAGACAGACAGACAGACAGACAGACACGACACACACACACACACACACACAAAACCACCCATAGAAACCAGACAAAAAGACATGAAAAAAGACAAAACAAGACAGAAAAGACAAAAACAAAAAAAAAAAAAAAGACATGAAAACCAGACAGACATGAAAACCAGACAAAAAGACATAAAAACAAACAAAAAGACATGAAAACCCATGAACAAAAAAGACATGAAAGCCAGACAAAAAGACATGAAAACCAGACAAAAAGACATAAAAAAAAGACAAAAAGACATGAAAACCAGACAAAGACATGAAAACCAGACAAAAAGACATGAAAGCCAGACAAAAAGACATGAAAACCAGACAAAAAGACATAAAAAAAAGACAAAAAGACATGAAAACCAGACAAAGACATGAAAACCAGACAAAAAGACATGAAAACCAGACAGACATGAAAATCAGACAGACAGACATGAAAACCAGACAGACAGACATGAAAACCAGACAGACAGACATGGAAACCAAACAAAAAGACATGAAAACCAGACAAAAAGACATGAAAACATACACAGAAAGAACTGAACCCAAAACAAGCCATAAAAAACATACAAAAACACGACGGTATAAAAAGAATAACAAGAATATGTTACGAGACCTTCTTCCTTGATAGTTAGTTATTAGTTCCATCATAATTCTTCCTTCTTTCCTTCCTTCCTTCCTTTTTTGTGTTAACCCCTTCACGCCCAGATCTTTCCTTTGCTATATAAAAACGTCTGTTGTTAACCATATAATTACGAAAAGTGACTTAATATACCAAATTAGCTAGTGGACAAGGATACTAAACAGGTCATATCTATAAAATGCTCCTTATATTCACTAAAAAACGTCTAATGGTGGCTAAATTACAATGGAAATAACGTTCTGGGCCTCAAGGGATTAATCGGCTCACCAACCTTTCAGCGCGTCACCAAACAGATGGCAAACTCCTCCAAACCCTTCCACACCTAACAAAACAACGCTATAAGGCTCTCAATATTGACCGTTTAGCCTAAAAAAAAAAGGTAGGATTTCTACTTTTATATCCCTTGACCGTTCTTCATATTCTTGATCTATATTGTGTCATATTGATGCGAGTATGTTTTGTTCATATTTTATTTTGGGTGACTCTCTCTCTCTCTCTCTCTCTCTCTCTCTCTCTCTCTCTCTCTCTCTCTCTCTCTCTCTCTCTCTCTCTTCTCTCTCTCTCTCTCTCTCTCTCTCTCTCTCTCTCTATCTCTCTCTATCTGTCCTATTCTCATTTTACTTCTTTTTCTTCTCTTATCTTGTGGTATGATTCTCTCTCTCTCTCTCTCTCTCTCTCTCTCTCTCTCTCTCTCTCTCTCTCTCTCTCTCTCTCTCTCTCTCTCTCTCTCTCTCTCTCTCCTCTCTCTCTCTCCTCTCTCTCTCTCTTCTCTCTCTCTCTCTCTCTCTCTCTCTCTCTCTCTCTTCCATCTTTACCATTAACCCATTAAGACACCTTTTCATTCTACCCTTTTTACCTATTCTTTCCCTTTCCTAATGTTTCCTTTCGAGACAAACCCATTTATTTCCTATATCTATTTATTAATTTTCCCTTTATTTTGTATTTCCCTCACACTCCACACACCCTAACAGACTGATCCTCCTCGTCCTTCCCCTCCGTCAGCAGTGGGCATGAGGGGGGGCGGGGAGAGGGGGGCGGAGGGGGGCTCAAAGGGGGACTATTGCAGCCTACGGGACAGCCACCTCGCCCACTACTTCTCCCGCAGCGATGTCATCAACCACCTCAATGGTCAATTAGTGGGTCTATTGGTTTTTCTAAGTGTAAGGATTTTATGCCTACTTGAACCTATAGCGGTTTCCACCTCATCAATATAGGTTTGGTGGGTATATGGGTTTTATTCTTACGTGTGAGACTATAGCGCATGTAGGCTTTTATCTTCCTTCCTTAGGCTTTGGGGTTAGCTTAGGGTAATTATAGTTAGGTTTGGTTGGGTTAGGTTAATTTTTTTTTTTTTAGCCTATAGCGAGTGTAGGCAGTGGTGACCCAGGGCTCGGATAGTAGGCTCTGGAGGTTCACTTGAGGGCTATGATGGTTGGCCCTCACCTGTGGTGGCGCAGGCAGGATTTTTATAGTGACGCCTGTGATTAGAGGCTCATGCCGCCCCCCTGTGTCCTCCGATGCACTCGCAATCGAAGGCAGTTACTGACTGCCTTTTACAGTTATCGACGAAGTTAATGGGCAGCATGTGGGTGTTCTTAGGCCACTCGATGGTGCAGAAAGATTTTGGTTTTCGTCGGGGATCGAACTCGGGTCACCGAGAACGCCAGTGTATGTATGTATGTATGTATGTATGTATGTATGTATGTATGTAATTATGCATTGTGTGTACGTAGATATGTGTGTGTATGTGAAATTTGTAAGACACACACACACACACACACACACACACAACACACACACACACACACAACACACACACACACACACACACACGTACACACAATTAAGAACTCCTCGACCTCTTCCTCCTCCTCCTCCTCCTCCTCCTCCTCCTCCTCCTCCACCTGTTCCTCCTCCACCTCTTCTTCCTCCTCCTCCTCCTCCTCCTCCTCCTCCTCCTCCTCCTCCTCCTCCTCCTGTCAGTTAGTGACAGGTGGGCCCTGTCAGTTAGTGGGCCCTAGTGGGCCCTCGTCAGTTAGTGACCACCATCGGGATTTATATACCAGGGGTCACTGCTGCAGGGGGCATTGAAGTGCACGGCGTCCTACTTGGAAAGTGCACTACCGCAGTGGATTGAACGGAGCTGGGGCCTGATTGACTGCTGCCTCCCAAGAAAGCGCCAGGCAAGGCTGCCGCACCACCCTTGAACTTCCACACTGAGCCTACACCAACACTACATTAGACCTCATAACACACACAGATAGCCCCGAGTTAACGGTTACCACTACTACTCTCGACCTGTGACGGGTTGTGGACCAGTAAGGGTCCTGTCAGTTAGTGACCACCATCGGGATTTAAGGTACCAGGGGTCACTGCTGCAGGAGGCATTGAAGTGTACGGCGTCCTACATGGAAAGTACACAATCCGCAGTGGATTGAACGGAGCTGGGGCCTGATTGACTGCTGCCTCCCAAGAAAGCGCCAGGCAAGGCTGCCGCACCACCCTTGAACCTCCACACTGTGTTCACATCATTATAAAACACGCATAACATGACCAATCTATCAAGCACTAAACCTACCCCCACAAACTAGTAGTAGTTAGCCATAGATTACAGCTTTCAACTTTCCTCACAAATTCCATGCAGTTTTTCTATACTGCATGGTATCACTTCATTTCCGGTCAGCTTCGGCTGGAGGGATGGGTGGGTGGGGAGGAGCCTTCTACTTTCCTATCCTTTCTCTCTTATCATCTAGTTAGTGTAGTGTAGTTAAAGCAAACAGCCTTGTAAGGACCTATCGGTCTGTTGCTGTTTTTGTTTCCTTTGTAATCCTTTGTAATCCTCTTCCTCCTCCTCCTCACAAGGCCAGGTAATCAATACAATGTCTACTGACCCAGCTTACCTGACCCTCCCCCTCCCCTCCCATCCCCACCACGGAAAACATGTATGTACGTGTCTGTAGGACGCGCACACACACACACACACACACACACACCACACACACACACCACCACACACACACACACACACACACACACACACACACACACACACACACACACACACACACACACACACACACACACGAAACCCTCCT
>JACEEZ010021752.1:733496-778496 GCA_016584305.1 Chionoecetes opilio
AACCCTTTGAGACCCAGAACGTAATTTCCACTGTAATTTGGGTGCCATTAGACGATTTTTAGTGAATATAAGCAGTATTTTATAGCTATGAGCTGTTTAGTATCCTTGTCCACTAACTACTTTGGTATATTCAGTTACTTTTCGTAATTATATGGCTCGAAAACACACCATTTTTTATAGCAAAGGAAAGATCTGGGTGTGAAGGGGTTAAGGCAGTATTTAGGTGGCGACGAAGAGGGTAAAGTAGGGTGTGAAAACAGAGAGAGGGAATGAACAGGGAGAGAGGAAGAAAGGGTGGGGAGAGGAGTAAGAGTGGATAGAGGATAGAGGATAGAGGGGGAGATATGTGGAAGGCGAGTGGAGGATGTGGAGGAAGAGGTGGAGGAAAAGCAAAGGAATGTAGTGTGAGGAAAGAGTGCAGGGAGGCTATGTGGAGGGGGTGTGGAGGAAGAGGGGGGTAGGGAGGGGGGGTTGGGAAAGAAGGAGGGGGGTTGGGGAGGGGGCGGGGAGAGGGAGGGGGGTTGGGGAGGGGGGGCTGGGAAAGAAGGAGGGGGGTTGGGGAGGGGGTGGAGGCCTAGTTATGCAAGCCGTCCTTCCCGCACGCACCATGGCCTTGTTTTGATTTACCTCACAACCTTAATCCTTACAATACAAAGATTGCTAATCGGGTCAACACACACACACACACACACACACACCACACACACACACACACTAACACACACACACACACACACACACACACACACAACTAACACACACACACACACACACGCGAGGCAGGAGGCACACGAATGCTAAAAAAAAACGCACAAAAAACGAATGCAAACAATCCCACACACGGATGCCAGCAGGAAAACATACACACACACACATACGCACACACACACGCACGCACGCACGCACACACACCAGCCCACACACACACACACACCCACTACGACACCACCACACCGACCACCGCCCCTAGGGACCACAGCCCCGATGAGGAGGATGGCGTGCTTCACTTCGACATCGTGTGGACTACCGGCTGGGGGTGCAGCACCACGATGTGACCCGCACCTCCAGGGGCGCCAGGGGCTCGGACACAGTGTGTGGGGGCGGCAAGGGACGCACCGTCCCGGGGCGCTAACTGATTAGTACGTCTGTGTATGTCAGCTTGTATAGCCATTGTGTGTGTGTGTGTGTTGTTGTGTGGTTGTGTGGTGTGTGTGTGTGTATGTTGTGTGTGTGTGTGTGTGTGTGTGTGTGTGTGTGTGTGTGTGTGTGTGTGTGTGTGTGTGTGTGTGTGTGTGTGTGTGTGTGTGCAAGAAACCTGTGCATTCGTGTGAAGGTGGGTCATGTTTTACAAATTGGTCGTTTGTCTTCAGGATTCCTGCAGCGGGCGGCGACGCGGGGGCGGCGACGCGGGGCGGGCGTGGGGGAGCCCTACGTGGCGTCCCTGGGACCCCACCCGTCCCCGCGCCACCTGCACGTCCTGCAGCCCACCAACAGCTGCCGGGAGGTGCGCGCGCGGCCCACCTGTCGCTATTGATCATGCACGACACGCTTCACCTGCATGAATAGACCATTGATTCCTGTCGCTTCCTTTCCGGGGCTATCATGACATAACCCTTCCCCCCATTATGCCAAATAGCTGAAATACTGCCATCCAACATAACACAAAGATATTTGACAGCTGAATCAGACATGGCGGAAACATTGTGTTCATGTAAAAATTGCTGTCAAAGTCTGTGCAATAATAGGCCATTGCATCCCATGAGGCACGTGTGTGGCGGCGTGGCGGGAGGCCTGCATGGGGTCGCTATACTGAGCCTGTGTTCCCTCCTGCCGCAGGTGTGGGCGAGACTGTGCCCCCGCAGCCAGACACCAACCGTCTGTCCCGCCCCGCCCCCTCATCGCCCCCTCACATGCGACTGGTATACGCGGGGGGCGGTGCGCCCTGCCACACCCCCACCCGCCTGGTCCTCAAGCAGCAGCCGGCGGGGGCGCAGAACGTGACTGTGTTCCAAGGCACGGTGTGTGTTGGAGGTGGGTCTCCACCCCCCTCCCCCTCCCTGCCGGGAGCCACATCGAGGCTGTGTCGCTAACCACTGTCTACAAACTGGTAACACTGAAAAAGCTACGGACTCGTGGCCATCACAGACATAATCATCTTTGTCTCTTGCAGATGAGATCGAGATCACCTCCATGAGGCGCGCCAACTTTCCCTTCTCCGTCACCATCTATGAGGACGAGGTGACCACGGGCAGACTGAGCGCCTGCTGCGAGCACCGCTACGCCAAGGGCAGCCGTCTGGGGGGCCGCTCAGGGCACCTCAGGGTTCTGGAGATCACCGGGGGACAGCCCTGCCTGAGGTAGGTAGTCTAGGTGTGACACGTGTCCTGTCTTTCTGATGCTATAGAGTGCTATTGCCGCTCAGGGCCACGCCTGTTAGTCATGCTATAATCTAATTTGATAGCATGTAAACACAAGCATTTCATGGCAAGCCAGCTTTGCCCTGCGTGCACACGCCCACGCTGAGGCCCGTGCCGCCCTTGCAGGTGTCAGCTGCGGGAGGTGGAGAAGCGGCACAAGGCTCGCCGCCGCGTCCGCTACAAGAAGACTGAAGACATCATCTCCCTGGACATGGAGGACGCCGCCTACACCACGCCCGAGACAGGTATTGTGCGGCTCTTCTGTGTGAAATGAGAGTCATGTATGATTCCCTCGTCAGGCAACTATTGGCACGTGTGTGTTGCAGGAAGTGAAGCCAGCAGCACCAGCGAGGGCAGCCAGGCGGCGCGGCCCTCCGAGGAACACAAGAGTGCAGCCAGCGACACCGACACTGACATGGACTCGTCCTCGGCCCATTCCCCCAACCACCTGCTTCTGCCGGA
The DNA here is from genome assembly GCA_016584305.1 of Chionoecetes opilio. NCBI lineage: Eukaryota > Metazoa > Arthropoda > Malacostraca > Decapoda > Majidae > Chionoecetes > Chionoecetes opilio. The sequence goes on from JACEEZ010021752.1 coordinate 736,376, forward strand.
ACGCAGGCGTCACACCTCCACAGACTCCTGCAATGGCCCGTCCGACCACGAGGTGGCGCAGGTGCTGGGGGTGGAACCCTCGGTGACGGGAGGACCTCATGCTGCCGAGGAGGCATTGCAGGAAGCAGCGGCAGCCAGCACGCCCCGCGACACAGGGGACCTTCCTGACGAGCCTGAGAAACACCATCAAACCACCGGCACGGAGGCACCGCTCGTGGCCTCTTATTCTTACGGGAGTTCTTGGGAGGAGGAAGAGGATGAAGATGAAGAAGAAAAGGATGAAGATGAAGAAGAAAAGGATGAAGATGGAGAAGAAAAGGATGAAGATGAAGAAGAAAAGGATGAAGATGGAGAAGAAAAGGATGAAGATCAAGAAGAAAAGGATGAAGATCAAGAAGAAAAGGATGAAGATGAAGAAGAAAAGGATGAAGAAGAGGAGAAAGAGGATGAAGAAAAAAAAATAGGAGAGGAAGAGAAGTGAAAGTTGTATCGCCAGAGATGACTTGAGTCACTACAATGAGGAGGTGGGAGGTAGAGGTGAGGGCGGTGATGCAGGGAGGAGAAGTGTGAGTCCTCCATCACCACCAGGGCGACGAGACAGTGAGGGTGACGCGGGGAGGGAAGATAACCTGGCTGTGACGGCGTCCACGGAGGCCAAACAGGGTGAAGACGAAGAGAAGGAGGAGGAAGAGGTGGTGGAGGAGGAAGATGGGAAGAAGAGAAGCGTGGAGAACTCTGTTGAGGAGGAATTAGCGGGTGAATCTGATACTGTGAGTGTGTCTGTTAGTGAGGCAGACAGTGTTAAAGAGCGGTGAGAGAGAGAGAGAGAGAGAGAGAGAGAGAGAGAGAGAGAGAGAGAGAGAGAGAGAGAGAGAGAGAGAGAGAGGAGAGAGAGAGAGAGAGGAGAGAGAGAGAGAGGAGAGAGAGAGAGAGAGAGAGAGAGAGAGAGGAGAGGAAAGAGAGAGAAGATAGAAGGAAGTGAGAGAGAGAGAGAAGAAGAGTAAAACGAGAGAGGAAAAAAGGAAATGGAAGATAAGAGAAGATAGATAGAGAGTAGCAATGCAAAGAAGACGAAGTGGGGAAGAAGACATGAATATAAACCCAGAAAAAACAACAGGAAATGACGTCACACAACTGTCAACCCTAATAACAAGCAAGGTCAAACGAAGACGAAGTGAGTGAAAAGACTTTAAACCCCAGAACAACACCACTCATGAGGTCACACCACACACAAGTCGATCAGTACCACACACAACACACACCACAATCAACGTGACAGAGGTTAAACTAGGTCACCACACACACACACTGATCAGGTGACACACACACACACACACACACACGCACACAGCACACACACAACATCACACACACACACACACACACACATACATCACACACACACAACACACACACCACACAGACACACACACACACACGTACAACAGCAACAACACACTACACACGACAAGCATGCAGTCATGCATCACACACCACTACACACTACACACACACACACACACACACACACACACACACACACGTACAACGGTCAAACAAGCACACTACACGACACATCACACCACACACATACGCACACACACCACTACACAAACACAGAACAGAAACAGCAGACACACACACACGACACACGACATTTCTCACTTATACACATACGACTATCTTCAGCCGTATTATGTCCGACGAACAGAAGAACAGCTGACACAATGTTTTGCAAGGTGACACATTCGAGCTGTTTTCTTTGTTACAGAGTGACGACTATCTTTTGCCAGTTTGTATTTGTGTCCAGCAGATGCCTTTACCGCTGTGCCCAGAGTGTTGTTACTCTTTGTGTCCAGAGTGTTGTTACTCTTTGTGCCCAGAGTGTTGTTACTCTTTGTGTCCAGAGTGTTGTTACTCTTTGTGTCCAGAGTGTTGTTACTCTTTGTGTCCAGAGTGTTGTTACTCTTTGTGCCCAGAGTGTTGTTATTCTTTGTGTCCAGAGTGTTGTTACTCTTTGTGTCCAGAGTGTTGTTACTCTTTGTGTCCAGAGTGTTGTTACTCTTTGTGCCCAGAGTGTTGTTATTCTTTGTGTCCAGAGTGTTGTTATTCTTTGTGTCCAGAGTGTTGTTATTCTTTGTGTCCAGAGTGTTGTTATTCTTTGTGTCCAGAGTGTTGTTATTCTTTGTGTCCAGAGTGTTGTTATTCTTTGTGTCCAGAGTGTTGTTATTCTTTGTGTCCAGAGTGTTGTTATTCTTTGTGTCCAGAGTGTTGTTATTCTGTTAGTTGAAATGTGGCTTGTGCTTCAAAAAGGACATCTCACTGCATGGTAGACCGCCTATAAGTATCGTCAATAACACTATTATCACCACTGCACTAATGTCGCCAGGCGCCATATATTGCGAAATTTAGCATCACTACGGACTTGTATGTGCCACTAAAGAGGCATGCACAGTAGTTTATATTATGTACCTGTCTTCAGTGGCATACGAGTCTGTAGTGATGCTAACATTTGTAATACGTATTACCCTGTAAAATTCGCCTGGCGACATTAAAGCAGTGGCGACTAAAACATTATTGACGGTAGGGTATAGGTACAGAGGGCCTTGGCTTGCATCCTTCAGTGTGGCGCAAGGGAGCCTAGGAGGTGAGGAGGGCTCGAACCTTGCACCCCTACACGTCATGCTTCCCATAATGTGTCTCCCAAAAATCAGAGGTAAAACTATATACTATACACTATATACAACTATATACAACAAAAAGGTGTAAAAATAAATAATAATCATTATACTAGTGTGTGTGTGTGTGTGTGTGTGTGTGTTTCTCCTTCTCAGTTTCTCACTATAGTAGGAATACGAGTTGTGTGTTATACCCATGCACAGTCGTGGTTCAAATTAGTCGTCGTGTCGTGTCGTCAGCAAAGTCGTGGTTCTATTATTCCCAGGAAAGTCGTGGTTCTATTATTCCCAGGACAGTCGTGGCTCTATTATTCCCAGGACAGTCGTGGTTCTATTATTCCCAGGACAGTCGTGGCTCTATTATTCCCAGGACAGTCGTGGTTCTATTATTCCCAGGACAGTCGTGGTTCTATTATTCCCAGGACAGTCGTGGCTCTATTATTCCCAGGACAGTCGTGGTTCTATTATTCCCAGGACAGTCGTGGTTCTATTATTCCCAGGACAGTCGTGGCTCTATTATTCCCAGGACAGTCGTGGTTCTATTATTCACAGGAAAGTCGTGGTTCTATTATTGCTTGCATCCTTCAGTGTGGCGCAAGGGAGCCTACCGTAGATAACAGTGAAGTCGCCACCTACAGTGAAGTCACCAGGCGCCAAGTATTACGAATTATAGCATCACTACTGATTTTTATGTGCCACTGAAGATGTTACACAGTAGTTTATATCATGGCTGTATAATCTACCCTGCTTCAGCGTTGTTTTATGCTTTGTATCTGCAAATATAACTGTTGCGCATTTTGCTTCTCACGTTTTTCTTCGCACGATGACAGACAGTAAACAGTAGCTTTTCGGGCGACAAGACACAAGACTTGCCAGATCTTTCAAACTTGAATAGAATTTGCTTACACGTTGGCAAAGGAATTTTTATATATCCAAGCATCTTCCGCAGCTAATATATATAGAGACTTGTTTTACTTTACCTCTAATTTTCCTGAATTCCCCAGAGTGGCGACTCAACTGTTGAGTTAAAATACTAGCTGGCGACTTTACTGTAGTAGGTATAGTGAGGTCGCCACTCGGTTTTATTTTTGTAATTTGTTCATTTAGAGCCCTAATATGACACAGAATAAGACACAAAATGACACAGACTTTTCAAATAGACCCTTCTAACTTTCCTGAAATCATGGATGTACAAATGTAAGTATTAACGCCACCACACGTCTGTAAATAACAAAGAAACGTAGAACTGGCGACTTCACTGTTATCTACGGTAGAGGTGAGGACGGTTCGAACCTTGCACTCCTACACGTCATACTTCCCATAATGTGTCTCCCAAAAATCAGAGTTAAAACTATATACACATATAAAACAAAAAGGTGTAAAAATAAATAATAAGTTGTGTGTTATACCCATGCACAGGAAAGTCGTGGTTCCTATTATTCCCAGGAAAGTCGTGGTTCTATTATTCCCAGGAAAGTCGTGGTTCTATTATTCCCAGGAAAGTCGTGGTTCTATTATTCCCAGGAAAGTCGTGGTTCTATTATTCCCAGAAAGTCGTGGTTCTATTATTCCCAGGAAAGTCGTGGTTCTATTATTCCCAGGAAAGTCGTGGTTCTATTATTCCCAGGAAAAGTCGTGGTTCTATTATTCCCAGAAAGTCGTGGTTCTATTATTCCCAGGAAAGTCGTGGGTTCTATTATTCCCAGGAAAGTCGTGGTTCTATTATTCCCAGGAAAGTCGTGGTTCTATTATTCCCAGGAAAGTCGTGTTCTATTATTCCCAGGAAAGTCGTGGTTCTATTATTCCCAGGACAGTCGTGGTTCTATTATTCCCAGGAAAGTCGTGGTTCTATTATTCCAGGAAAGTCGTGGTTCTATTATTCCCAGGAAAGTCGTGGTTCTATTATTCCCAGGAAGTCGTGGTTCTATTATTCCCAGGAAAGTCGTGGTTCTATTATTCCCAGGAAAGTCGTGGTTCTATTATTCCCAGGAAAGTCGTGGTTCTATATTTCCAGGAAAGTCGTGTTCTATTATTCCCAGGAAAGTCGTGGTTCTATTATTCCTAGGAAAGTCGTGGTTCTATTATTCCCAGGAAAGTCGTGGTTCTATTATTTCCAGGAAAGTCGTGTTCTATTATTCCCAGGAAAGTCGTGGTTCTATTATTCCCTGGAAAGTCGTGGTTCTATTATTCCCAGGAAAGTCGTGGTTCTATTATTCCCAGGAAAGTCGTGGTTCTATTATTCCCAGGAAAGTCGTGGTTCTATTATTTCCAGGAAAGTCGTGTTCTATTATTCCCAGGAAAGTCGTGGTTCTATTATTCCCAGGAAAGTCGTGGTTTATTATTCCCAGGAAAGTCGTGGTTCTATTTTCCCAGGACAGTCGTGGTTCTATTATTCCCAGGAAAGTCGTGGTTCTATTATTTCCAGGAAAGTCGTGGTTCTATTATTCCCAGGAAAGTCGTGGTTCTATTATTCCCAGAAAGTCGTGGTTCTATTATTCCCAGAAAGTCGTGGTTCTATTATTCCCAGGAAAGTCGTGGTTCTATTATTCCCCAGGAAAGTCGTGGTTCTATTATTCCCAGGAAAGTCGTGGTTCTATTATTCCCAGGAAAGTCGTGGTTCTATTATTCCGAGGAAAGTCGTGGTTCTATTATTCCCAGGACAGTCGTGGTTCTATTATTCCCAGGAAAGTCGTGGTTCTATTATTCCCAGGACAGTCGTGGTTCTATTATTCCCAGGAAAGTCGTGTTCTATTATTCCCAGGAAAGTCGTGGTTCTATTATTTCCAGGAAAGTCGTGGTTCTATTATTCCCAGGAAAGTCGTGGTTCTATTATTCCCAGGAAAGTCGTGGTTCTATTATTTCCAGGAAAGTCGTGGTTCTATTATTCCCAGGAAAGTCGTGGTTCTATTATTCCCAGGAAAGTCTGGTTCTATTATTCCCAGGAAAGTCGTGGTTCTATTATTTCCAGGAAAGTCGTGGTTCTATTATTCCCAGGAAAGTCGTGGTTCTATTATTCCCAGGAAAGTCGTGGTTCTATTATTCCCAGGAAAGTCGTGGTTCTATTATTTCCAGGAAAGTCGTGGTTCTATTATTCCCAGGAAAGTCGTGGTTCTATTATTCCCAGGAAAGTCGTGGTTCTATTATTCCCAGGAAAGTCGTGGTTCTATTATTCCCAGGACAGTCGTGGCTCTATTATTCCCAGGACAGTCGTGGTTCTATTATTCCCAGGACAGTCGTGGCTCTATTATTCCCAGGACAGTCGTGGTTCTATTATTCCCAGGACAGTCGTGGTTCTATTATTCCCAGGACAGTCGTGGCTCTATTATTCCCAGGACAGTCGTGGTTCTATTATTCCCAGGACAGTCGTGGTTCTATTATTCCCAGGACAGTCGTGGCTCTATTATTCCCAGGACAGTCGTGGTTCTATTATTCACAGGAAAGTCGTGGTTCTATTATTGCTTGCATCCTTCAGTGTGGCGCAAGGGAGCCTACCGTAGATAACAGTGAAGTCGCCACCTACAGTGAAGTCACCAGGCGCCAAGTATTACGAATTATAGCATCACTACTGATTTTTATGTGCCACTGAAGATGTTACACAGTAGTTTATATCATGGCTGTATAATCTACCCTGCTTCAGCGTTGTTTTATGCTTTGTATCTGCAAATATAACTGTTGCGCATTTTGCTTCTCACGTTTTTCTTCGCACGATGACAGACAGTAAACAGTAGCTTTTCGGGCGACAAGACACAAGACTTGCCAGATCTTTCAAACTTGAATAGAATTTGCTTACACGTTGGCAAAGGAATTTTTATATATCCAAGCATCTTCCGCAGCTAATATATATAGAGACTTGTTTTACTTTACCTCTAATTTTCCTGAATTCCCCAGAGTGGCGACTCAACTGTTGAGTTAAAATACTAGCTGGCGACTTTACTGTAGTAGGTATAGTGAGGTCGCCACTCGGTTTTATTTTTGTAATTTGTTCATTTAGAGCCCTAATATGACACAGAATAGACACAAAATGACACAGACTTTTCAAATAGCCCCTTCTAACTTTCCTGAAATCATGGATGTACAAATGTAAGTATTAACGCCACCACACGTCTGTAAATAACAAAGAAACGTAGAACTGGCGACTTCACTGTTATCTACGGTAGGAGGTGAGGACGGTTCGAACCTTGCACTCCTACACGTCATACTTCCCATAATGTGTCTCCCAAAAATCAGAGTTAAAACTATATACACATATATAACAAAAAGGTGTAAAAATAAATAATAAGTTGTGTGTTATACCCATGCACAGGAAAGTCGTGGTTCTATTATTCCCAAGGAAAGTCGTGGTTCTATTTTTCCCCAGGAAAGTCGTGGTTCTATTATTCCCAGAAGTCGTGGTTCTATTATTCCCAGGAAAGTCGTGGTTCTATTATTCCCAGGAAAGTCGTGGTTCTATTATTCCCAGGAAAGTCGGGGTTTCTATTATTCCCAGGAAAGTCGTGGTTCTATTATTCCCAGGAAAGTCGTGGTTCTATTATTCCAGGAAAGTCGTGGTTCTATTATTCCCAGGAAAGTCGTGGTTCTATTATTCCCAGGACAGTCGTGGTTCTATTATTCCCAGGAAAGTCGTGGTTCTATTATTCCCAGGAAAGTCGTGGTTCTATTTTTCCCCAGGAAAGTCGTGGTTCTATTATTCCCAGGAAAGTCGTGGTTCTATTTTTCCCAGGACAGTCGTGGTTCTATTATTCCAGGAAAGTCGTGGTTCTATTATTTCCAGGAAAGTCGTGGTTCTATTATTCCCAGGAAAGTCGTGGTTCTACTATTCCCAGGAAAGTCGTGGTTCTATTATTCCCAGGAAAGTCGTGGTTCTATTATTCCCAGAAAGTCGTGGTTCTATTATTCCCAGGAAAGTCGTGGTTCTATTATTTCCAGGAAAGTCGTGGTTCTTTTATTCCCAGGAAAGTCGTGGTTCTATTATTCCCAGGAAAGTCGTGGTTCTATTATTCCCAGGAAAGTCGTGGTTCTATTATTTCCAGGAAAGTCGTGGTTCTATTATTCCCAGGAAAGTCGTGGTTCTATTATTCCCTGGAAAGTCGTGGTTCTATTATTCCCAGGAAAGTCGTGGTTCTATATTCCCAGGAAAGTCGTGGTTCTATTATTCCCAGGAAAGTCGTGGTTCTATTATTTCCAGGAAAGTCGTGTTCTATTATTCCCAGGAAAGTCGTGGTTCTATTATTCCCAGGAAAGTCGTGGTTCTATTATTCCCAGGAAAGTCGTGTTCTATTATTCCCAGGACAGTCGTGGTTCTATTATTCCCAGGAAAGTCGTGGTTCTATTATTTCCAGGAAAGTCGTGGTTCTATTATTCCCAGGAAAGTCGTGGTTCTATTATTCCCAGGAAAGTCGTGGTTCTATTATTCCCAGGAAAGTCGTGGTTCTATTATCCAGGAAAGTCGTGTTCTATTATTCCCAGGAAAGTCGTGGTTCTATTATTCCCAGGAAAGTCGTGGTTCTATTATTCCCAGGAAAGTCGTGGTTCTATTATTCCCAGGAAAGTCGTGGTTCTATTATTCCCAGGAAAGTCGTGGTTCTATTATTCCCAGGACAGTCGTGGTTCTATTATTCCCAGGAAAGTCGTGGTTCTATTATTCCCAGGACAGTCGTGGTTCTATTATTCCCAGGAAAGTCGTGGTTCTATTATTCCCAGGAAAGTCGTGGTTCTATTATTTCAGGAAAGTCGTGGTTCTATTATTCCCAGGAAAGTCGTGGTTCTATTATTCCCAGGAAAGTCGTGGTTCTATTATTTCCAGGAAAGTCGTGGTTCTATTATTCCCAGGAAAGTCGTGGTTATTATTCCCAGGAAAGTCGTGGTTCTATTATTCCCAGGAAAGTCGTGGTTCTATTATTTCCAGGAAAGTCGTGGTTCTATTATTCCCAGGAAAGTCGTGGTTCTATTATTCCCAGGAAAGTCGTGGTTCTATTATTCCCAGGAAAGTCGTGGTTTCTATTATTTCCAGGAAAGTCGTGGTTCTATTATTCCCAGGAAAGTCGTGGTTCTATTATTCCCAGGAAAGTCGTGGTTCTATTATTCCCAGGAAAGTCGTGGTTCTATTATTCCCAGGACAGTCGTGCTCTATTATTCCCAGGACAGTCGTGGTTCTATTATTCCCAGGACAGTCGTGGCTCATTATTCCCAGGACAGTCGTGGTTCTATTATTCCCGGACAGTCGTGGTTCTATTATTCCCAGGACAGTCGTGGCTCTATTATTCCCAGGACAGTCGTGGTTTCTATTATTCCCAGGACAGTCGTGGTTCTATTATTCCCAGGACAGTCGTGGCTCTATTATTCCCAGGACAGTCGTGGTTCTATTATTCACAGGAAAGTCGTGGTTCTATTATTGCTTGCATCCTTCAGTGTGGCGCAAGGGAGCCTACCGTAGATAACAGTGAAGTCGCCACCTACAGTGAAGTCACCAGGCGCCAAGTATTACGAATTATAGCATCACTACTGATTTTTATGTGCCACTGAAGATGTTACACAGTAGTTTATATCATGGCTGTATAATCTACCCTGCTTCAGCGTTGTTTTATGCTTTGTATCTGCAAATATAACTGTTGCGCATTTTGCTTCTCACGTTTTTCTTCGCACGATGACAGACAGTAAACAGTAGCTTTTCGGGCGACAAGACACAAGACTTGCCAGATCTTTCAAACTTGAATAGAATTTGCTTACACGTTGGCAAAGGAATTTTTATATATCCAAGCATCTTCCGCAGCTAATATATATAGAGACTTGTTTTACTTTACCTCTAATTTTCCTGAATTCCCCAGAGTGGCGACTCAACTGTTGAGTTAAAATACTAGCTGGCGACTTTACTGTAGTAGGTATAGTGAGGTCGCCACTCGGTTTTATTTTTGTAATTTGTTCATTTAGAGCCCTAATATGACACAGAATAAGACACAAAATGACACAGACTTTTCAAATAGACCCTTCTAACTTTCCTGAAATCATGGATGTACAAATGTAAGTATTAACGCCACCACACGTCTGTAAATAACAAAGAAACGTAGAACTGGCGACTTCACTGTTATCTACGGTAGGAGGTGAGGACGGTTCGAACCTTGCACTCCTACACGTCATACTTCCCATAATGTGTCTCCCAAAAATCAGAGTTAAAACTATATACACATATATAACAAAAAGGTGTAAAAATAAATAATAAGTTGTGTGTTATACCCATGCACAGGAAAGTCGTGGTTCTATTATTCCCAGGAAAGTCGTGGTTCTATTATTCCCAGGAAAGTCGTGGTTCTATTATTCCCAGGAAAGTCGTGGTTCTATTATTCCCAGGAAAGTCGTGGTTCTATTATTCCCAGGAAAGTCGTGGTTCTATTATTCCCAGGAAAGTCGTGGTTCTATTATTCCCAGGAAAGTCGTGGTTCTATTATTCCCAGGAAAGTCGTGGTTCTATTATTCCCAGGAAAGTCGTGGTTCTATTATTCCCAGGAAAGTCGTGGTTCTATTATTCCCAGGAAAGTCGTGGTTCTATTATTCCCAGGAAAGTCGTGGTTCTATTATTCCCAGGAAAGTCGTGGTTCTATTATTCCCAGGAAAGTCGTGGTTCTATTATTTCCAGGAAAGTCGTGGTTCTATTATTCCCAGGAAAGTCGTGGTTCTATTATTCCCAGGAAAGTCGTGGTTCTATTATTTCCAGGAAAGTCGTGGTTCTATTATTCCCAGGAAAGTCGTGGTTCTATTATTCCCAGGAAAGTCGTGGTTCTATTATTCCCAGGAAAGTCGTGGTTCTATTATTTCCAGGAAAGTCGTGGTTCTATTATTCCCAGGAAAGTCGTGGTTCTATTATTCCCAGGAAAGTCGTGGTTCTATTATTCCCAGGAAAGTCGTGGTTCTATTATTCCCAGGAAAGTCGTGGTTCTATTATTTCCAGGAAAGTCGTGGTTCTATTATTCCCAGGACAGTCGTGGTTCTATTATTCCCAGGAAAGTCGTGGTTCTATTATTCCCAGGAAAGTCATGGTTCTATTATTCCCAGGAAAGTCGTGGTTCTATTATTCCAGGAAAGTCGTGGTTCTATTATTCCCAGGAAAGTCGTGGTTCTATTATTCCCTGGAAAGTCGTGGTTCTATTATTTCCAGGAAAGTCGTGGTTCTATTATTCCCAGGAAAGTCGTGGTTCTATTATCCCAGGAAAGTCGTGGTTCTATTATTTCCAGGAAAGTCGTGGTTCTATTATTCCCAGGAAAGTCGTGGTTCTATTATTCCCAGGAAAGTCGTGGTTCTATTATTCCCAGGAAAGTCGTGGTTCTATTATTTCCAGGAAAGTCGTGGTTCTATTATTCCCAGGAAAGTCGTGGTTCTATTATTCCCAGGAAAGTCGTGGTTCTATTATTCCCAGGAAAGTCGTGGTTCTATTATTCCCAGGAAAGTCGTGGTTCTATTATTCCCAGGAAAGTCGTGGTTCTATTATTCCCAGGAAAGTCGTGGTTCTATTATTCCCAGGAAAGTCGTGGTTCTATTATTTCCAGGAAAGTCGTGGTTCTATTATTCCCAGGAAAGTCGTGGTTCTATTATTCCCAGGAAAGTCGTGGTTCTATTATTGCCTGCCTTGAATTACATGGAGTCCTGGACACTTCCCGGCCGTAAACATGTTGTCTAGTGAAGGGAGCGTTGATTTACCTCAGTCACCGGTATCTTGGCCACGTTTTCTGTGAGAGAGCGTAGGTGGCGTGACGTCAGCCGCCGGTTCTTACGTCACACACACACCTCTCCCCCGTCACGAGTTAGGTCAATAAGGACGCATTACTTCTGCTCGGGCAACCTTGGCCTTCAATTACGGCGTGATAAGGCTTGTTTCCCCGCGTCCCGTACGTTTCCCTCCCCGGGCAGCACTTGGGACGGGGAAAACACTAATACCAAGGCCGGCCTCTTTATGTGCCTGCCCGCCGGAAGGACAATTTGTAGTCGTGAAAAAGTTTTTCTCGGTAATGAAACAGAGATCGCCCGTGGGTTGCTGCCTCTGCCGCCGCACATCAAAACAACCCCAACGTAAGAACATAAGAAAATAAAGAAGCTACAAGAGGCCATGAGACCTACACGTAAGAACATAAGAATATAAGAACATAAGAAAATAAAGAAGCTACAAGAGGCCGTGAGACCTACACGTGGTAGTTCCTGTTGCTTAACACTACCTATATCCACCTGTCATCCCCATCCATGAAATAGTCTACACTCTTTTTAAAACTCCCTATTGACTCCGCACTAACTACCTGATGACTGAGTCCAATCCAATCATTTACCACCCTATTTGTGAACTAGTTTTTCCCTATTTCCTTTTTAAATCTACGCTTTTAAAAATGGCCCCAACGGCACAACCACTGCACTGATTAACTAGATTTATGGCTCACTTTTATGACTCGCCTTTGAAAAAAAAATTGTCACGGTGATGCAGGTGGTGGTGAGGGGGAGATGGGGGAGTGGTGGTGGTGGTGGGGGGGAGAGGGTGGGAGTGGTGGTGGTTGGTGGTGGTGGTGGTGGTGGTGGTGGTGATGGTGGTGGTGGTGGTGGGGGGGAAATGGGGGGAGTGGGGGTGGTTGTGGGGGTGGTGGGGGGGGGGGGGGGGTTGCTCATGCATCCTTGATCACGTTCAAGAGAATTAGCCGCAGGAAAGGTTCTAAAAGTGCCGTTGCGGACAATGGTGAATTAATGCAAAATTGCTGAAGAGAGAGAGAGAGAGAGAGAGAGAGAGAGAGAGAGAGAGAGAGAGAGAGAGAGAGAGAGGAGAGAGAGAGAGAGAGAGAGAGAGAGAGAGAGAGAGAGAGAGAGAGAGAGAGAGAGAGAGAGAGAGAGAGAGAGAGAGAGAGAGAGAAAAAAAAAAAAAAAAGAGCTGGGGAGGAGGGAGGAAATATGTAAAACAATGGTAGTTATCCAATAGTTCGTGGTATATGAGTGAACACACACACACACACACACACACACACACACACACACACACACACACACACACACACACACACACACACTCACACAGACACACACTCACACACATATTTCAACAGTTTTTTTTCAATAAGCCTCTAAGCCTTGTACATGCAGTACACACACACTAGCCTCTCGCACACTGCCGCCCAGCACCAGCCGCCCCCCACACCCCGAAATTTTGCCGTGTGTTCGAGAATATATTGGAAATCATATACGTCAAATCAAGATCTATAGACTTTGAATAGTCTATTAATCTTGGGTCAAATACTTGTTAAATCCAGGGTGTAATACTCGGTATGTCACATGTTTGAAGAACTGAAAGAATATGCAATTCTGAGTAGAAAGTCTTCTATTGACACTTTTATAAGACTTACTTTACTTTATGTGTGAGCATGGCATGGACATAGCCAAGAGATGAATCAAACATTGCACGATTTGGAAGGGAGGACTTGGAGGGAGGACGGGAGGCAAGATGGGTGATTTAGCCATACATTAACGCGCAGGGTGAAATGCAGTGTTTATAAATTTCTCATGGTTAGTCATTGCCCCCGCTGCTGCCTCCACCACCCTGGCGTCCCGTGGCTGCCTTCCTCCCATACAGCGTGACAGGCGCCGGGCTGACACAGTGATAGAGTCCTTACTGACATGCTCCTTGGCCCACCACTCCCTACTACCAATGACATGCTCCTTGGCCCACCACTCCCTACTACCAATGACATGCTCCTTGGCCCACCACTCCCTACTACCAATGACATGCTCCTTGGCCCACCACTCCCTCCTGACAATGACATGCTCCTTGGCCCACCACTCCCTACTACCAATGACATGCTCCTTGGCCCACTACTCCCTACTACCAATGACATGCTCCTTGGCCCACCACTCCCTACTACCAATGACATGCTCCTTGGCCCACCACTCCCTACTACCAATGACATGCTCCTTGGCCCACCACTCCCTCCTGACAATGACATGCTCCTTGGCCCACCACTCCCTACTACCAATGACATGCTCCTTGGCCCACTACTCCCTACTACCAATGACATGCTCCTTGGCCACCACTCCCTACTACCAATGACATGCTCCTTGACCCACCACTCCCTACTACCAATGACATGCTCCTTGACCCACCACTCCCTCCTGACAATGACATGCTCCTTGGCCCACCACTCCCTACTACCAATGACATGCTCCTTGGCCCACCACTCCCTACTACCAATGACATGCTCCTTGGCCCACCACTCCCTACTACCAATGACATGCTCCTTGGCCCACCACTCCCTCCTGACAATGACATGCTCCTTGGCCACCACTCCCTACTACCAATGACATGCTCCTTGGCCCACCACTCCCTACTACCAATGACATGCTCCTTGACCCACCACTCCCTCCTGACAATGACATGCTCCTTGGCCCACCACTCCCTACTACCAATGACATGCTCCTTGACCCACCACTCCCTCCTGACAATGACATGCTCCTTGGCCCACCACTCCCTCCTGACAATGACTGGAACGCTTTTGAGATTCCAATTCCTCTACATCAATGACCCTTTACCTCAAGCCTTATATGATCTTGAAATGCTGTGTTGTTTTGTTGTTGAGAACTATAACCCGAATACAGAGTCATGTGATTTATGCATATAAGCGCATATTCGCCAAGTCTGCAAAGGATCGCCTTCCCCGGCTGAAGACGCCTGGCTGTAGCTCCGTCATTGGGATTCAAACACAAAGTTACCACAACTTCGGTAAAGAAACCTAACCTAACCGTAACCTAATGTAACCTAACCTGACGTGTTCAAGAGTGGCGTGGGCGATCTTTTACCGACTTGGCTTATATGCAGCCAGCTATGTGTGCGCTGGGCGCGGTACATTTTACGTTTTGCATATATATATATATATTTTTTTTTTTTTTTTTTTTTTTTTTTTCTTTCCCTTGGTTAGTCCTCATGATGTAAGAAAAAACCTACCTATATGCTGGTAATGGTCCACCCACGCAGTCCTGGTCACACCTTGTAGACATCTTCCTCCTTTCAAAAGTAACTCCCTTTTGGAGATAAAAACATACTTATTCATATCATCACCAAACAAGGAAAATAAGATATCAAGCTTGAGCCAGCCACGGAACAGCCACCCTTGTTATCAGAAGTGTTCGGGACAGTCTCGTTAATGAGGCAAACAAACTCCCTGGCAGCCTCATTGCCTTTCTATTGAATTCACAGGACCAAAGCTTACACAGCGAAAATGAAGAAAAAAATCCTTCAAGAACTTTTAAGCTCCTCTCAATTTGTAGTTTATCACAACAAATGTATTTCTGAACCTAAAATATTATGTTTCATTTGATCTCCGGCAGGTCAACGCTATAGAAATCAGTGTTTTGTTATTATCTGTGATCTGCTAGTTCTCCATCTCCTTATTTTCTTCTTCCCCCCTTTTCTCCTCCTCCTCCTCCTCCTCCTCCTCCTCCTCCTCCTCCTCCCACCCTCCTCCTTTTTCTTCTCCTCCTCCTCCTCCTCCTCCTCCTCCTCCTCCCTCCTCCTCCTCCTCCTCCTCCTCCTCCTCCTCCTCCTCCCTAGGCTGGAGGGATGGGTGGGTGGGGAGGAGCCTTCTACTTCCTATCCTTTCTCTCTTATTATCTAGTTAGTGTAGTGTAGTTAAAGCAAACAGCCTTGTTCAGACCTATCGGTCTGTTGCTGTTTGTGTTTCCTTTGTATTCCTTTGTATTCCTTTGTATTCCTCCTCCTCCCTCACCGTCACCCCGACCTTCCTATCTGCGTCACACACAAGCCTCACGCCTGGAAAACACTGCGCTGGACAGGTAGAGGTCGACTGTAATTAATGACTTCACCTGTAAAGAGGATCATTTACAGGTATAGACAGGGACAGCAAACAACGCTATAACGATTACCTTGAGAGAGAGAGAGAGAGAGAGAGAGAGAGAGAGAGAGAGAGAGAGAGAGAGAGAGAGAGAGAGAGAGAGAGAGAGAGAGAGAGAGAGAGAGAGAGAGAGAGAGAGAGAGAGAGAGAGAGAGAGAGAGAGAGAGAGAGAGAGAGAGAGAGAGAGAAGAGAGAGAGAGAGAGAGAGAGAGAGAGAGAGAGAGAGAGAGAGGCGCAGCACAGCTTTGACTGGTGTGTGTGTGTATGTGTGTGTGTGTATGTGTGTGTGTGTGTGTGTGTGTGTGTGTGTGTGTGTGTGTGTGTGTGTGTGTGTGTGTGTGTGTGTGTGTGTGTGTGTGTGTGTGTGTGTGGTGTGTGTGTTGCGGTGGTGGCGTGTGCGTGTGCGTGTGCGTGTGCGTGTGCGTGTGTGTGTGTGTGTGGCCATTGGAAAGGTTGCGAGATTATCAGAGGTCAAGATAAAAACAGACTATTTTGCTTGTTCTTGTTATTTTCAATTTGTTTCTTTTACTTCACAGTACCACAATATTTTTCCTTCTGTTTCGTCCTACCAATAATATTTAACGATGCTTATAGTCTATTTTTTTATTATAGTCAAAATGCAGTAAGGAAGCCACGCCCCCTGCCTGCCCTTCTATTCTACGGGGCAGCTGATTGGTGCATTCCTCGTATCATCACTACCAATCACAATATCTTCACTACTTAACAGCGCGTGACCACTGGACAGAGCAATCTTCACTACAGAGGGTGACAAAATAAAAAATCCCTCTGTAGTGAAGATTGCTCTGTCCAGTGGTCACGCGCTGTTAAGTAGTGAAGATATTGTGATTGGTATAGTGATGATACGAGGAATGCACCAATCAGCTGCCCCGTAGAATAGAGGGGCAGGCAGGGGGCGTGGCTTCCTTACTGCATTTTGACCATAATACAAAAAATAGACTATAGTGCGAGGCGTTTTGGTTTAGGAATCATCAGGAATTTAGGAGTTCATCAGAGAATCAAATCACATAATAACATCATGGTGAAAAAAAATACCCTTCTCTTAAATAAATACCCTCTCATACCCTACTCTTAAATAAATACCCTCTTATACCCTACACTCTTAAATAAATACCCTCTCATACCCTGCACTCTTAAATAAATACCCTCTCATACCCTGCACTCTTAAATAAATACCCTCTCATACCCTACACTCTTAAATAAATACCCTCTCATACCCTACTCTTAAATAAATACCCTCTCATACCCTACACTCTTAAATAAATACCCTCTCATACCCTGCACTCTTAAATAAATACCCTCTTAATACCCTACTCTTAAATAAACACCCTCTTATACCCTACACTTAATGTCTTGTATGCCTGACCTCTGACCTTTTCCTTGACCCAACGCCACGTCGCCCTCACGCCACCCGGAAAACACCTCATTTTCCTGTGTCAAAAGTTACACTGCTTTTGCTCTGTTCCCTCGGCCGTCCTGAAAGAGAGCATCGTTGGGCGGCTGCCAGAAGGACAAGGCGCGCGGCCTGACTTGTGGGCGTGAGGCGCGGCGAGACACAGCCAAGGGGAACATGCTGGGCGGTGATTCATTTTTTATCAGGCACGCACGCACTGTGGAGAGCAGTACAGTTACGGTTTTCTTGCTGGTAAAGACTGGTTCACCACACAACATGCTCCCCCGTTCCGGGGGAGCATGTGTTTTGCGGCTGTGTTTTGCCGCGCCTCACGACCGCCAGTCAGGCCAACAAACGTCAGGCCAACAAACAGTTGTAAGGAACATACGTATTAAAGCATTTAACCTCTTGAGGCTCAGAACGTAATTTCCATTGTAATTTGGGTAAAGCATAAGACGATTTTTGTGAATATAAGCAATATTTTATAGATATGACCTGTTTAGTATCCTTGTCCACTAGCTAATTTGGTATATTCAGTTACCTTTCGTAATTTCATGGCTAACAACAGATGATTTTATATATTAATGGAAAGATCTGGGCGTGAAGGGGTTAAGACCAGACAGAGGCAGGCAAGGAATCCCTCATCACGCCTCGCCCTTCTGTCACAGCATCAGGTCATAGTGAGTGCATGCAAGAGGCGTCAGATATTTGGCTAAGTAAGAAACGAAGAGGATAAAAAAAGGGAAAAAGAGGAGGAAAAAGAAAAGTTTTGGAGGTGATAGAAGCGGAGAAAGAACATAAACATAACACAGAGGAAGAACAAACAGCAATAAACTAAACTGTTGGGATGTTACCCTTCTTAGTATGGTTATTTTACGGATAACGGGTTCACTCCATGTTGATACTGGTTGACTGACCTGTAAGGGGTGATTGCCGGATGACGCCCTCTTGACGGGCTGGTAACTTGCTTCGTTGCCCAGAGGAACACGTCAAATAAAGTGGTATGTATGGGCTTAACGTGATCGAACTGTTCTTACGTAATTTATAAGTATTCTTAGTGCCAAAGGATTCGAGTAAGACAATATACTACAAAATATATATATTGTATATATATATGTACACTTGTGAAGGTTTATACATTAATAATGTCACGCTGTTCGTTAAGTAACGGCCAATGAAACTAGTGTCTAATAGACAGAGCCGGGAACAGTTAATGACGTGACAAAGTACTCCACACCCCCAGGTGTGGGGTACACACAGACACCCAGGAAGGTGTGAGTGAGTAGGAGCGCAAGGCTAACGCGTCCCCTCTCGTTCTCTGTGTTCTGTCTCTCTCCTCCGGCCAGTTGCAGCATATAAGGAAGGGAGGACGGAAGTGGCAGGTTCCGGTGGACATGTCTCTCAGGCCTGTTGCACTCTCGTAAGCGTCATCATCCTTGGGCAGAGCGCTGAGATGACACACACACAACTTGTGCGTGCAGTCCGGAACCAGGGGCGAGGTGTGTCTACGTGTTGCATCAAGACACCGGGTTGACTGTCCACGTCATTCTTATGGGCCATGACGTGATACTTCGTCAACGTAACCTTATCAAAAGGTGTCAGCACTCAGCATCCGCTAGGCGACACTCAGACACTCGGACATCCTGTCTTAGTATAGATTAACACATAAATATATAACCAGTACGCTAATAGGGATAAATTGCACTATCTAATCTAAAGAGAGAGAGAAAGAGTGAGGCAGGATGAACACAAAGGTAAGACTTCATTCAAGCTCCGCCACCTTGAAATAAACTTTAATAACACAAGATATTACTGATGAATGAAGGAAATGAAGGATGAAAGTGGTGGCTGTTTTGAGACGGACCACTGGAGGACTCATCCATCAGAGTCACCCCGCTGATGGATGTATAAGAAAGGTACAAAATAATAGGAAACCCTTATCAATAGATTAGACTTCAAACTCATGATGTAACTTGAATGACATACCGTGAAATGGACTTAAGCCGCGGTTCTTAACCTGGGGGGGGCGCCTCCCTAGGGGCTTTATTTTAGGGGAGCATGGGTAATTTCCTAAGGGGGCGTGAGCCAAGAGAGAAAAAGAAAGAACTGTTAAGTATTTAACTTGAAGCTCGGCCTTCACTTTAACATGAAGCTCGCGCGCGAGGGTGAGCGAAGAAAGTCGCCACAGAGCAGCAAGTACGGATGACAAACTCTGCGGTGACGCCTTGCCACATTTCACTAGCTAGACTTTGATGTAATAGTGTTCTTTATTGTTATTATAACTATTATTTTTCTGATTTTTTTCATTATTATTATCATCATCATTATCATCATTATTATTGTTGTTTCTATTGTTACTTTTATAATTGCTATGATAATAATATATATAGTGATAATAGTGATATTATGTTAAACGTGATCTAACTAAATCTGCCGGGCATATGCAAGGTGTTCATGAATCATTCTGTGCACACTAAAAGTGCTGAAAACACGCATTTTTTCAGATATTCTTTCCGATTCAGAATTATTTTCTAATATCTTGGTTGAAGAAGTGAAGAGGCGTGGAGGCAAGGACCCACTGCTGAAGGGGGCGTGGTGGTAAGAAGGTTAAGAAACACGGGTCTTAAGTATAGAAGTGCATGGAAACATAGCGGGAATAAATGGAAGGTGTTGAAGCACTAAAGCTAAACGACATCATACATTTTCTTTTTCCCTAGATGCTGTGTGAGTAAGTTGGCAGTGTCTTCAAGGGGGAGTGCTGAGAGAGAGAGAGAGAGAGAGAGAGAGAGAGAGAGAGAGAGAGAGAGAGAGAGAGAGAGAGAGAGAGAGAGAGAGAGAGAGAGAGAGAGAGAGAGAGAGAGAGAGAGAGAGAGAGAGAGAGAGAGAGAGAGAGAGAGAGAGAGAGAGAGAGGAGAGAGAGAGAGAGAGAGAGAGAGAGAGAGAGAGAGAGAGAGAGAGAGAGAGAGAGAGAGAGACTTACATTCACCAGGCAGTATAAAAGAGAGGCAGGGAGCAAGGGGAGTGAGGCAGGCAGGGTGGTGAGGAGTTGGCAAAAAAGCAGGGAGTAGGGGTGAGGAGTGGGTATAGAGTGACTAGGCGTGGTGTGGAGTAACTAGGCGTGGTGTGCAGTGGCCGGGAGTGGCGTAGAGTGGTCAGTTTTGCGGTGGAGAGGCTGATAGTGAGATGGCGTTCTTGGGAGTGGTTGGGAATGAGGCAGAATGGGCTAGAATGGGTGGTAATGGGCGGAAATGGACTGGAATGGTCGGAAATGGGTGGGAATGGGCTGGAATAGGTGGGAGTGGGCGGGAGTGGGCGGGAATGGGCTGGAATTGGCGTGAATGGGTGGTAATGGGCGGAAATGGGTGGAATTGGCAGGAATGGGCAGTAATAGGCGGAAATGGGCGGGAATGGGCTGGAATAGGCGAGAATGGGCGGGAATTGGCGGTAATGGGCTGGAATGGGCGAGAATGGGCTGGAATGGGCTGGTATAGGCGGGAATGGGCAGTAATGGGCGGGAATGGGAGGGAATGGGCAGGAATGGACTGGAATTGGCGGGAATAGGCGGGAATGGGCAGCAATGGGCGGGAATGGGCGGGAATGGGCGGAATAGGCGGGAATGGGCGGGAATGGGCGGAAATGGGCGAGAATAGTCGGGAATGGGCGAGAATAGGCGGGAATGGGCGAGAATAGGCGGGAATGGGCGGGAATGGTGGAATGGGCGGGAATGGTGGGAATAGGCGGGAATGGGCTGGAATGGGCGGGAATGGGCGGGAATGGGCTGGAATGGGCGGGAATGGGCTGGAATGGGCTGGAATGGGTGAGAATAGGCGGGAATGGGCGGAAATGGGCGAGAATGGGCGGGAATGGGTGGAATAGGCGGGAATGGGCGGTAATGGGCGGGAATGGGTGAGAATAGGCGGGAATGGACGGGAATGGGCTGAATGGGCTGGAATGGGCTGGAATTGGCGGGCGGTGGGCGTAAAGAGAGCAGTGAGAGGAACGGTTCCTCGGCTCTCACACAGATCACTTACTGACAAATCTTTAATAGTAAATCTTGCAGCGACCCCTTCACCCCTTACTCTATGTTTTCCCCTCACGTTGCTTCCCCTGGTACCCTTCCCTTCATCTCCCCCCCCCCCTGCCGCTTCTCTGCCACACGCTAACCACCGTCATTCCTTCCCCATCACCTTCCCTTCCCTTCAGTTTTCTCGATATTCTTCCTTATTCTCAACCATCCTTTTTATCCCGAATATCGATTATGTTTCCGTGCAGCAGAGAGAGAGAGAGAGAGAGAGAGAGAGAGAGAGAGAGAGAGAGAGAGAGAGAGAGAGAGAGAGAGAGAGAGAGAGAGAGAGAGAGAGAGAGAGAGAGAGAGAGAGAGAGAGAGAGTTAAGGTGAGAGCTTGGAGGTATGATAAGAGAGAGTGAGTGAGTGATAGAGTGAGAGAGAGAAAAAAAACCTAACCTTACCAGAGCGAGAAACATAAGGACCCTATAAAGAGGTGTAGGGGAGTGATTGGAAGTCGTGGTAGTGGCGTGTGGCGGTCTCTGGCACCTCCCGCCGCCCAGCTGCCGGGCCGCCGCCGCTGCCGGGCCCAGATCAGCTGACGGACTCCTCCAACAAACGTTGCTTGACCCATAAACGTTCGTGCACAATTAGTTTCCCTCTGTTGTCTGGTAGAGTGTCGCGGGCAGAGCGGCTGCCGGAGACGAGGCTCGCGTGCTGGCCCGCCTCAACACACGTATTGTTCATTCTATTTGACCTGAAGTATCTGATCTTTCTTTGCAGAGTTTAGATATAGCGGTAAATAGAGTAATAAGCTGTGAATACCACCGCCTCCCTGCCTGGATATACTGCCGTCGCCCAGCTAACAAGGTGAGTCACAGAGTTTTTTTATCGTCTGTTGAGCGTCAGTTTACCGTGTGTTGAGCGTCTGTCTATCGTCTGTTGAGGGTCTGTCTATCGTCTGTTGAACGTCTGTTTAGCGTCTGTTGAGCGTCTGTTTACCGTGTGTTGAGCGTCTGTTTACCGTGTGTTGAGCGTCTGTTTACCGTGTGTTGAGCGTCTGTCTATCGTCTGTTGAGCGTCTGTTTACCGTGTGTTGATCATGTCTATCGTCTGTTGAGCGTCTGTCTATCGTCTGTTGAGCGTCTGTCTATCGTCTGTTGAGCGTCTGTCTATCGTCTGTTGAGCGTCTGTCTATCGTCTGTTGAGCGTCTGTCTATCGTCTGTTGAGCGTCTGTCTATCGTCTGTTGAGCGTCTGTCTATCGTCTGTTGAGCGTCTGTCTATCGTCTGTTGAGCGTCTGTCTATCGTCTGTTAAGCTTCTGTCTATCGTCTGTTGAGCGTCTGTCTATCGTCTGTTGAGCGTCTGTCTATCGTCTGTTGAGCGTCTGTCTATCGTCTGTTGAGCGTCTGTCTATCGTTTGTTGAGCGTCTGTCTATCGTCTGTTGAGCGTCTGTCTATCGTCTGTTGAGCGTCTGTCTATCGTCTGTTGAGCGTCTGTCTAACGTCTGTTGAGCGTCTGTCTATCGTCTGTTGAGCGTCTGTCTATCGTCTGTTGAGCGTCTGTCTATCGTCTGTTGAGCGTCTGTCTATCGTCTGTTGAGCGTCTGTCTATCGTTTGTTGAGCGTCTGTCTATCGTCTGTTGAGCGTCTGTCTATCGTCTGTTGAGCGTCTGTCTAACGTCTGTTGAGCGTGTGTCTATCGTCTGTTGAGCGTGTGTCTATCCGTACGTCTTCTACGTTGTTGAGCGTCTGTCTATCGCTGTGAGCGTCTGTCTAAGTTGTTAAGCGTCTGTCTATGTCTGTTTAGCGTCTGTCAAAGTCTGTTGAGCGTCGTCATCGCTGTTGAGCGTCTGTCTATCGTCTGTTGAGCGTCTGTCTAACGTCTGTTGAGCGTGTGTGACGGCAAGTGACAATGAGATGATGCAGTGAAAGCAAACCTAAATTTTCATCCATCATGTTACCTCCTTCAAAATCACGCCACGTTTAATCACATCATAATAAATAGCGTCGCTTAATACACACGTCATATTTACGATCATCAAGAAAGACATTACAGATATAAAAAAAAGAACAGATGCCGAGTTCAATGCGAGAGATCCGAGTCAAAACAAAGAGAAAACACGACTTATATAACACACTTACGACTGATTTACGATTTAACTTATTTACGATTAACTTATTTACACTTACGATTTAATTACGACTTAACACACTGCTAAGACCTATCACTGCTTATCATGACAGCTTCAACAACCACTTACACACCTTGCCTTCTTGTGTTAGACTGATAGGTAGAGAATAGAGATGGCGATAAATAGATAGATATAGCTAGATAGATAGGATAAACAGATAGATAGGTAGATAGATAGATAGATGGATGGATACAGATAGAAAGTTCGATAAA
Organism: Chionoecetes opilio; assembly: GCA_016584305.1. Taxonomy (NCBI): domain Eukaryota; kingdom Metazoa; phylum Arthropoda; class Malacostraca; order Decapoda; family Majidae; genus Chionoecetes; species Chionoecetes opilio. The sequence continues at coordinate 759,742 of JACEEZ010021752.1, forward strand.
ATATATAGATAGACAGATAGATAGACACACGCAAGTAAATGCACAAATAAAAATAAGTAGATTCAGAAAGTTAAATAGATAAGAAAGATGAGAAGATAGATAGAAATATACAGATATAGATAGATAGACAGATAGATAAATAGATATATAGATACACAGATATATATAGATACATAAACAGATAAATACAGATAGATATAGATACATAGACAGATAGATAGACAGACAGATACATAGACAGATAGATACATAGACAATCAATCAATCAATCATTAGGAGCATACGCCGGGAGCCGCGTCGCCTCGCCCACCCTACGACGCCACTCCCGGGGGTCACCACGCACGAGCTCCCATGCAGGCTCCTTTCCCATACCAAGCAGCTCTCGACAAGAAACATCAACTTGCCCCAGCCACGAGCCTTGAGGGCGCCCCCTTGGCCCACCATACATAGACAGACAGATACATATACAGATAGATAGATAGATAGACAGTCAGATAGATAGATAGATAGATATACAGATAGATAGACAGACAGATGTAGATCAATAGATAACAGATAGATAGTTTGATATTTGGACAAACGGACTGATGAATGAGTGTACAGATCGACAAGGAAACAAGTGTCGTCTAGATCGATTTTAACACTGAATAACATAACAGTATCACCCCTAATGCACGCTGCACTAAGGGTTTGAATGGGTTTTCTTTTTTACATCACAAAGGACTGGCCAAGGACAAAAAAAAGAGGTAACAAAAAGTCCGCAAAGTTGGCAGTCCCTGTAAAGAAGACAATAAGAGAATAAAGAAAGGGGGGGGGCCAATTTAGTTCAGGAGGTGTCTTGTCACTCCTCTCTTGAAATTACCACCGCCACACACTGACACTGACCGATTTCTGTGTTCAAAGGCGGGTAAAAAGAACATGAGGTGCCCATAGCACTTCCCAAAATGTCCAGTGAAAGGAATAATACACAAAATATAGCCTATACCTAACCTAACCTAACTTAACCTAACCAAACCTAACCTAACCTAACCTAACCAAACAAACCAACCAAACCAAACCAAACCTAACCGAACCTAACCGAACCGAACCGAACCGAACCGAACCGAACCGAACCGAACCGAACCGAACCGAACCGAACCGAACCGAACCTAACCTAACCTAACCTAACCGAACCTAACCTAACCTAACCTAACCTAACCTAACCTAACCTAACCGAACCTAACCTAACCGAACCGAACCTAACCGTGTTGAGAAATATAAGACAAATGAGTATAAAAGGTGGTAGGGAAACTCAGGACGAATCAAGAACACGATGTATATTCCCTAACGTTTGCTACGTCCCTACCACCTTTTATCCTCAGAATATACTGTTTAGGTATGAATGTGGATGGACTGGCTGTAGTGAAATAGGTTGTCATGAAAGAATGTCCCGTGAAAAGAAAAAGAAACAGAATCTAGAATCTTTGTTTATCAAGGTGGATGGATTGGCTGTAGAGAAATAGGTTATGTCATGAAATAGGTGTTGTATGTCATCCAATAAGTATTCGTAGCCTTGGGTTGACATCCTTAACATCGATACATTTATGTCAGTAATTTCCGTTTTTTAAATCATAGAATATTAGCCTAGCATAAGAAGGAAAAATGCATACCAGAAATGCTGCTTCTAGACCTCCAACATCGATTAATTGTGTCAGTTTTCTGCATTTTCTACATCATAAAATACTGGCCTGAAAAATGTGTACTAAAAATGTGGTTATTTGCCGGTCCTGTACAGCGACTATCGTAAGAATTGTAATAGCGTTTGCTTCTAACAGTCCTATGAAGTGTTTGAGGTGCCTTGACGCTTCTTCCCTCGTTGATTGATGCACGGACTAGGAATGAAGAGGAAGAATGAATTGTATTTCCTCCGCCGCCTCCTCTACAAGTTTGTCAAATCGTAGGTTGCGAGGAGACTTAATAGAATTGTTTAAAATGCTCCATGGCTTCGATAATGTTAACATAAACGACTATTTGACTATTGATTGGACAAGCACTACTCGTAGTAATGGATACAAGATCCTTGGTAAGCGATTTCGGTCACATGAAGCGAAGCACTTTTTCTTTAATAGAGTTGTTAATATATGGAACTCTCTTCCAGCACAAGTAGTTAATAGTAACACGGTTGAGGTGTTTAAGAACAAACTAGATAAATCATAAACTGCCCAACTCGATTACTTCGGCCCTACGATTTTTTTAAAGCATTACCTTTAGTTAAGAGTCTGTCTCTCCTTCAATCTTCCCTATCAAATTCCATGGCAGTTTTTCAATACTGTATGGTGGGTTTTATTCCTGAGGTGGGTGGGGAGAAGCGAGCCTTCAACTTTGCTATTCTGTTATCACTAACACGTAGAAATTATAGTGGTAGAAAGTAGTCACACAGCCTCGTTTGGCCCAGTAGGGCTGTTGCTGTCTGTCCTTCCTTTGTATTCCTTTGTATTCCACGTCTCGAGCGAAACACAACGAGATCTCGGCAAGGTACTTTCTATACTTTCTGTTCTATGACTATCTTCGTGATTGGGACTTGCAGCTAGCGGGCTTTTAGATGCTTCTTTTATGTTGCCCTTGGTTCGTCCTTTGTGATGAAAAATAATAATAATAATAATAATAATAATGAAAAACTAAAATAAGGGAAGGAAGGCTACTCAAATGGGAACTGGCAGCTAGTGGGCTTTTATTATTGTTGTGTTTCCCTTTGGTCAGTCTTTTGAGATGAAAAATGAATAATAATAATAATAGTAAAGTCAAAAAGTGCGAGGGAAGGGTAATGAAATATGGCAAGATGATACCTAAGACTTTTATGCGCTCTATGAGGATCGAGTAAGGGCAGTAAACACCTTTTTATCAACACTCTCGCCGTCACTTTTACGTCATCCCACCCTGGAATACTAAGCCCCTGTAGATCATTCCCATAACATAGAGAGTCCTTTGGCGTCCCCTGCTCCTCCATGTTGCCTCCAGGAGCGTGATTGAGTGTCTCGCCTTCTCAGGGTGGACTACTGGGGACTTTTGATGTTATTGCTAGAGGTCTAAGGATGTTATCTACCATTTTTCAGCTTCTTATTAATTTTTGCATAGATTTTTCCTAATTTGCCTGTACTATCACGCTGGTGGGCACGGGCAGATGGTGAGTTATGGCGGTGATACATCGGCTCCACCTTAGGAGGCAAAGGAGGCCTGGGAAGGGGACAGATGCCGTGGGTGAGTGGCGTGGGTGCGAGGGGAGTGTGGGGGGAGGATGGAAGGGGTTGGCGAAGGGGGGGATTACTAGCGATTCAAAATTTCGAAATTCAATACAAAGCATTGCAAAATATCAACACACACACACACACACACACACACACACACACACACACACACACACACACACACACACACACACACACACACACACACACACACACACACACGCACACGTTAACGGTTTGGTGGGTTAGAGCGTCCCACGCCACTCTGTGGTCTGGTGTTCGATCCCCGGCACCGCTCGTTCCCGGGGATTTTTCCACTGAGATATTCGGGCGGTTACTGTCCCCCTTGAGCAAAGGGATAGAGGTGTGTGGTGTGTGAGGTCCCAGTATTACCCAAAGATCAGTAATAATGAGCTCCAAGCTCGCACCGGGAGGGTGAAATTGGCAATCGCGAGCCAGCGCGTGTGTTAACTTTTCTGCGGTGTGTAGGAGGCACTGACTACTGAGACACACACAGTTGTTGCCACCGCATCCTCCTATAGATTAGTTTCTTAAATTAAATAAGTTTTTGTGGTAATTTCCTGTGGTGTGTCCATGAAAAGAGTTGGAAGACCTGGTTCGTTCGTTCTGCATATTTATCAAGGCAGATGTTTTTAGATTAACACTACAACGCACAAGTGAAGTTAAAACAATAATACCAATAGAAGAAAGAACAGATGAGGAGAGTATATCATTCTTAAAGTTAAATGGAGGTTGACAAGTTGCATCAGGACACAAAGAAGGACATATGGAAAGCTAAGTGACACACTGACCCATGCAATACACAAGGATTTATATCAACACTTCAGAAATATGACAGATATCGCCACCTTTTCGCTACTCCAACATAGGATTTTGATGATAACTCTCTCTCTCTCTCTCTCTCTCTCTCTCTCTCTCTCTCTCTCTCTTCTCTCTCTCTCTCTCTCTCTCTCTCTCTCTCTCTCTCTCTCTCTCTCTCTCTCTCTCTCCACACACACACACACACACACACACACACACACACACACACACACACACACACACACACACACACACACACACTATCAAAGCTGTAATCTCTCGGCTGCCACCTTGATTAGCGTGATTTCCCTATTCCTCTGTAAAGGCAAAACAAATACAATAATATCCACCCTATAATACACCAGCAGGGAGAACTTTTATAACTGGCCACGTCTCTTTACTTCCCTTGACACACAACGCTGATTGAAAGAGCCACGAACCAGGAGCTCAGGCATAACTTTGTGTGTGTGTGTGTGTGTGTGTGTGTGTGTGTGTGTGTGTGTGTGTGTGTGTGTGTGTGTGTGTGTGTGTGTGTGTGTGTGTGTGTGTGTGTATGGTGTGTGTGTGTGTGCATGTGTGTATGTGTGTGTGTGGTGTAGTAGTAGTATATATTAGACAACAATGTGAGGGCAAACTCCAATCGTGTTGTTGCTGTCGTTGGTCACTGGTCAAAGTGCCTCGGGGTAGACCACGTTCCGTGTGATTCCACGACACACTTCGACGGCATCAATACAGCCAACCCTTGACAGGCGGACGCAGAGTTGGCCGTGCGTGAACACGGGTGTAGGCAAGTAGACTCCCACGTATAGCGCTTGGTCTGGCCCTGGCACTTGTTGATCGTCATGGCAAATGCAACACGGATGGGAAATTCCAGACGCCGCCTGCGGAATCCAGACGCTGCCTGCGTGATGATGGGTACGCGAGGCGGGTAGAAGTCGTCGCCTCAGCTGCTCCGTTGAGGCGCTTTACAGCGTAAATTGATCGTTATCGTGGCGCCTTCGGACTCGCCTTCGCCTTCGCCTCGGAAATATAATATATATTCTTATAATATATAAAATAAGTATATATATATATATATAAGTATAAAGTATATTATTTAAGTATAATACATATATGAGTAAATGTTGTATAGTTCAATTACATCGTCAGAAGCATATATTAACGCAAACACGGCTGTCCTGCCGGCCGGTAGCAGTACAGAGGAGCGCAGTAGCGGAGGAGCGGTTGGTGCTCGGTCGCGAGTCGAATACAATTTCGAGAAATTGAACGCTGGCAGATTTTGGATAGCTTACAACCGCTGCTCAACACAGTTTTTAGCCCAAAACCCCCCTTCCAAAATTATTCAATCGACATGGGACCAAGTCGCTTACCACCTACGATTTATTTGTGATTTTTTTAGCCTACTCTCATCAAAATTGAGTTTACAGTTTCGGCTACCCAAAAAAGACAGACAGACCCACGGCTACTGCTATAGTATATTAGAGACTAGCCGCAAAGCTGCCCTCCGGGCGGACTTTTTGGCTAGCTCCTGCGGAGGGCTATTGGTGGGCCTTCGGCCAACCAAACACAGACTCTCCAGATAGCCCCTTCTAACTTTCCTGAAATCATGGATGTAGAAATGTATGTATATGTATGTATATGTATGTATAACGCCAACCCATTCACATCACCCCCAACCCATTCACTCACCCATTACCCATCACGCCCCACCCATTCACTCACCCATTACCCATCACCCCCACCCATTCACTCACCCATTACCCATCACCACACATCCATTCACTCACCCATTACCCATCACCCCCCACCTATTCCCTCACCCATCACCCATCACCCCCAACCCATCACCCTTCACCCATTCACTCACCCATCACCCTACACCCATTACCCATCACCCCACCCATTCACTCACCCATTACCCAGCACCCTACATCAAGGTTTCCTCAATTCTCGCAACCCACTTTTTTCACAATTCTCGCTAATAGGCTACTAGAAATTAAAAATAAATAAAAGTGATCGGATCATCTCATAAGTGGGCTTAAAATGTGCCCCTGGTCGACCCGGTTCCAAAACTGTGCCATATGCTGGGATTGGGGCACTGGGGGCGGCACCTATCGCGGACACACACACAGACACACAGACACACACACACACACACACTTTTGCTTATATTATTAGAGATAAGGTGGATAATATAAAATTAACATAGGAAGGGAAATAATAGAAGGAGGACAGGAAAGGATGGTGAAGAGGGAGGCTGGGCTGGGAGACGAAGAAGAGTAAGAGGAAAGAGATCAAACACTCCAAAGTTATGTTGAATGTATCTGATAACGTTAACACTCACGTCTTCTCGGTCCTGTAGTCAACACGTCCTTCACGTCTTACCTGAAAATATAAACAAAACAAATATCAGGCGACGGAAATTTGCAGATAATAAGAAAAAAAAACCAGCATATTCCTCACAGCAACCCCGCACCAACGGTAGAGACACTGAGTCTAGGGAGTTAGTGGCATGCGGCAAGGCGTTACCGCAGTTTCTTCCTGTAATCTAATACTTACTCATAAAAGTGTTTCTAGCCCAAAACCCGCTTCAAAATTATTATATCGACATGGGACCAAGCCGCTTACCACCTATGATTATTTGCGATTTTTTAGTATACTCCCATCAAAATTGAATTTACAGTTTCGGCTACACAAAACAGACAGACAGACAGACAGACAGACACAGACAGACAGACAGACAGACAGACAGACAGACAGGCAGACAAACAGACAGACAGACACACGGCTACTTCTGTAGTATATTAGATAGATGTGATCCTTAAATACCTCAGAATTATTTTTATCGTGAATCAGCAAGACAAAAATATATACATACACTTTTCTAGGTCACATAAACTTACTTCTTCATTGGTATAACATTTTTCTTCATATACGTTGAGTTCATAAAGTATTTTTTTTCCATATTAGCTGTTCATCACCAGTTCATAGTTCATCACCAGTTCAGATCATGAAAATACTTATTATTATTTATTATTAATATTATCGTATTCTTATCCTAAATGTATTCTTAGTTGACTCACACCGCGGCCTCGGAAATCCACGGTGACGACTCACCCGTCACGGCGCCAGTTTGCAGTAGTTTTACTTTCTTGGCCATTTCGAACACTTACTTTTTCCTTATCGGTACATGCTACATACCAAAATAATCAGAAAAGTGTGCCAATTTCAAAACAGTGATTGAAAATACAATGGGAGCAAAACTTAGGGAGTTACAGCGAGTTGAAGAAAACAAAGTGAGACGAAATGTTTTTGTACACTATTTCATTTTCCTTCAATTATCTTAATATAGGTGTAGTCTTACTATAATTGAGTTATTCTCATGATATGATCGTATCATGAACACGATGGTAGGCTCAGTTTTCCTAAATATCATCTGGCAGCTTGGTAATATCGGGTAAGAGTACAACATTTCAATGCACTGAAAACTCGAAAATCCGCCTGCTCTTGTGACGCCATCAACTCGAGACTCAGGCCAGGATCTCCTTCCCCCCTCCACCTTCTCCTTCACCACTCTTTACAGCACGACCCCTCCTCCTCCTCCTCCTCTTCGATTACTTCGGCCCTACGTAAACTCTTTTTTTTTGTAGCGATAGCTTTAGTTTAGAGTCTGTCTTTCCTTCAATCTTTCCTATAAAATTCCATGGCAATTTTTCTATACTGCAGGGTGTTTTTTTCTCACTTTTTTTCCTGCTGGCCTCGGCCAGATGGAGAGGTGGGCGGGGAGGAGCCTTCAACTTTACTATTCTTGTACCTCTAACACGTAGAAACTATAGTGGTAGAAAGTAGTCACACAGGCAGCCTCGTTTGGCTCAGTAGGGCTGTTGCTGTCTGTTCTTCCTTTGTATTCCTCCTCCTCCTCCTCCTCCTCCTCCTCCTCCTCCTCCTCCTCCTCCTCCTCCTCCTCCTCCTCCTCTTCTGTGGTGGTGGTAAAGGGAACAGTCACAAATACAACCACACGAGAATAAGTCAGACACCTCTACCTGTCCCCTCACCTGTCACCTTTAAGTGTGTGTGTGGTAATCTGTCTCGCTATGCCGCACCACTGTTGCCCTTCCCCCCCCCCCCCTTGCCCTTACATAACCCTCTATACTTGTCCTTTGCTTGTCATTCAGTAACAGTAATACCTTCTGAATGCCTAAACCACCTTACTTTATGCCTCTCCTTTTATGCCACCCATAGACACCTATTGTTATCTATGTGCCACCTTTACTTTGACCCACCTTGACTTCACCTTACCACCACACCTTTATTGACCACCTTACGTCTTCTTAATCTCTTAATGTATACCACCTTACTATATTACTTCACCGCCTTACGTCTTCTTAATCTCTTAGTGTATACCACCTTACTTTATTACTTGTTTTCCTTTATTTACGATGAAAAAAAAGATGAATGAAGGAAGATACAACAAAAAGCCTACACTCGCTATAGGCTCTAACGTAAGAAAACAAAACCTTGTGATGTATCAATGGACTGCCTTTCATACTGCTTTCCGCTTACAGGATTTCATTTCTTCCAAAATTAAAACCATCGCCACAAATGCAATCATTCTTCTCAGGCTGTAATAATGATAACATACACTTATCAAACTTCAATCAAGAAAAATCGTGTGATTGAACGATATGAAGTCATCTACTGTATGTATGTGGCATTAACCCCTTCACGCCCAGAATGTTCCTTTGCTATATAAAATCGTCTGTTTTTAGCCATAAGATTACAAAAAGCAACTAAAAAAATCAAATAAGATAGTGGACAAGGATATTAAACAGGTCATATCTATAAAATATTGCTTATAGTCACTAAACATCATCTCGTGGTACCCAAATTACAATGGAAATTACGTTCTGGGTCTCAAGTGGTTCATTAAAATAATCTCGTGGTACCCAATTTACAATGGAAATTACGTTCTGGGTCTCAAGTGGTTCATTATCATCATTGGCGGGACGAGGTAAGGGCAGCAGAAACTGGTGTGTCGCTTCTTCCATCTGTACAGCAGACACAGTGTTCATTTTGAGCTTTTCGTGGAGTCTCATATTTTCACGCAAGATCAAGAATAACAAATGCAGTTGGAGCTGATGAGTTTTGAGATATACTATTGGCTTATAAAAAAAATTGTTAGGTGCGCATAATATTATACAAGGAAACATACAGCAAGAAAGGGTATATCAGCATCCATAAGACCGTAATTTTTTTTTTCTCTCTCTCTCTCTCTCTCTCTCTCTCTCTCTCCTCTCTCTCTCTCTCTCTCTCTCTCTCTCTCCTTCTCTCTCCCCTCTCTCTCTTCTCCTCTCTCTCTCTCTCTCTCTCTCTCTCTCTCTCTCTCTCTCTCTCTCTGTAGCGTCCCTGCATTCGGTCAGCGGTTTGAGTCCACCAAGTTCGTCCTGGCGTGGTAGCGCTTTGTATAGTCAATAACCTTATAGTTGGTACTTGCAAAGTGTCTAGATAGGATCAAAGTATCTTATATCCTCTCTCTCTCTCTCTCTCTCTCTCTCTCTCTCTCTCTCTCTCTCTCTCTCTCTCTCTCTCTCTCTCTCTCTCTCTCTCTCTCTCTCTCTCTCTCTCTCTCTCTCTCTCCTCTCTCTCTCTCTCTCTCTCTCTCTCTCTCTCTCTCTCGTATATACCTATCATCACCATCATGCCTATACTCGTGTTCGCGGCTTACTTAACTATGACCCTAAACACACCTAAACTCTCTAACTCTCTAAGAATGGGGTAATATTCCCTCCACACGCATCGCACGACCACATTGTTGCGTCACTCCAAACCCTCAACACTTCGCCTTGTTTACAGTTTTGCTGCAAAGATCTTAAAGCCAGACAGACAGCCGTGCCTCCTCCAATACTGCCTTCATATATTCGTATAGTGCCTCCTACACTACTCCTTATACTGCCTAAATGCCTTCACGCCCAGATATTTCCTTTGCTATAAAAAAGTGTGTGTTTTCGAGCCATATAATTACGAAAAGTCACTGAATATACCAAATTAGTTAGTCGACAAGGATACTAAACAGGTCATATCTATAAAAACATTGCTTATATTCACTAGAAATCGTATAATGGTACCCAAATTACAATGGAAATTACGTTCTGGGTCTTAAAGGTTAAAGCCAGACAGCCCTGCCTTCTATACTCCTCCTTATACTACCTTAACAGTGTTCCATTAGCGCTTCTGAGACCTCCTTTAAGTGCAATCCGTAAAGTCTATAAGCATAATGACACCTCACAGTTACCCTGACCCACCAAGAAAGCGATGAGAGAATGTCATAAGAACATATGAAAGAAAGCTACAAGAGGCCGTGAGACCTACACGAGGTAGTTCCTGTTACTTAACACTACCTACATCCACCTTTCATCCCCATCCATGAATTTATCCAGCCTCCTTTTAAAACTCCCTATTGACTCCGCACTGACTACCTGACGACTGAGTCCATTCTATTTGTGAACCAGTTACTCCTTAGAATATCACGTAATAACAAGAAAGAAACAGAGTCTACCCTTGCGTTACTCCCGGACAGACGGTATATAGACGTAAATAGGGAAGAAATAGGAAAAAACTAGTTCACAAATAGGGTGGTAAATGATTGGAATGGACTCAGTCGTCAGGTAGTTAGTGCGGAGTCAATAGGGAGTTTTAAAAGGAGGCTGGATAAATTCATGGGTGGGGATGAAAGGTGGATGTAGGTAGTGTTAAGTAACAGGAACTACCACGTGTATTTCTCGCGGCCTCTTGTAGCTTCCTTATTTTCTTATGTTCTTATACCAGAAGTTTACCACACCATACCATACACCATATACCATACACCAGCCACACCATACCACGCTTTAAGCCACCTAATACAAGCTTACTGATCCCCACTCTAAACGATCTCTATGGTGATTCAATAAACTTCAAGGACATCCCAGCCCTTCACGAGGTATTAAATCGCCCTCTTTAAGATCGACTGTCACTATAGAGGATTTTGTAATAGGATGGAATTCAACTCTTTTTCAACCCTTTTATAATTTCAACTCTTTTTCAACCCTTTTATAATTTCAACTCTTTTTCAACCCTTTTATAATTAACCTAACCTTTTTCAACCCTTTTATAATTTCAACCCTTTTTCAACCCTTTTATAATTAATCTAACCTTTTTCCAACCCTTTTTCATTATATCTAACCCTTTTTCACCCTTTTTCAATATATCTAACCCTTTTGCAACCCTTTTTTAATATACCTACCCCTTTTTCAAGCCTTTTTTAATATCCTTACCCTTTTTTTCACCCTTTTAATATATCTAACCATAGACCACTGTATACCTGGACTGTTCACGCGACAATGTTTTGAATTACGGGGCTGCATAGGGGCCCGCGGGGCGCCCGACAGAGAGATATAGAGGTCTATGGACTATCATATAGACTGGTTTATCAGTATATATGATATACTGTAATCTTCGTAAATGTTTGTTCTATAATATTATCAAATAAAAAACAGTAAAACACGCTAAAGAAATGCCATTACGCTACTATGAAGAAATATGCATGAACTTAATATTCACTTAACTCTTCGCCATTTAAAACTTTGCGAGTCAACTTTTATCATGAAGGGTATCAATAGAAGCGCAATTTTATTAGCTTTCCATTGCTATATTTCGTTATCTGATAAATTAATTAAAACCATGCATAAATTAGCGTTAAATAAATAAATAAAATCATCAATCGGGTAATTTTCCCGATTGATGAGGTTATTTATTTACTTATATATTTCGTTTTCTGATAAATAAATTAGTACCATGTATAAATTAGCGTTGACTAAATAAATAACCTCATCAATCGGGAAAATTACCCGATTGATGATTTTATTTATTTATTTAACGCTAATTTATCCCTGGGGGTAATTCATTTATCAGATAACGAAATATAGCAATGGAAAGCTAATAAAATTGCGCTTCTATTTATACCCTTCATGATAAAAGTTGACTCGCAAAGTTTTAAATGGCGAAGAGTTAAAGTGAATGCATATTTCATGCATATGCAAGTTCATGCATATTTCTTCAGAGTCTCGTAATGGCATTTCTTTAGCGTGTTTTACAGTTTTTTATTTGATAATATTATAGAACAAACATTTACGAAGATTACAGTATATCATATATACTGATAAACCAGTCTATATGATCCGTGTATATATATATATATATATATATATATATATATATATATATATATAATATATATATATATATATATATATATATATATATATATATATATGAATCCGAGCGTCCCTCCGACTTCAGCCCCTTGTGCGACAGGCCGATATTCCGTGCGCAGTCCAGGTATACAGTGGTCTATGATCTAACCCTTTTTCACCCTTTTTCAATATATCTAACCCTTTCTCAACCCTTGTTAATACCCCTACCCCTTTTTTAACCCTTTTTTAATATATCTAACCCTTTTTCAACCCTTTTTCAGTATATCTAACCCTTTTCAACCCCTTTTTAATATATCTAACCCTTTTTCAACCCTGTTTCAGTATATCTAACCCTTTGTTCAAACCTTTTTCAGACACCTTTATAAATGTATCTAACCCTTTTTTCAACCCTTTTCCAATCCTTTTAAAATGTATCTAACCCTTTTTTGTAATATAATGTTTTGTAGAAGCATGGGAAGGGATAAGCCGTGGGGGATTTAAATATCTGGATCTAATAAATATAATATGATCTAAATACCTGGCTATCAATTTGGACTCTTGAGATTTCCACAACTTTACCACGTCACCAAAAAAGAAAAAACACTGTGCTTCCGTGACTTATATGGTTTTTTTACATCATATATGGGACTGGCCAAGGGTAAAAAGGAAGAAATAACTAAAAGCCCGCTAGTTGCCAGTTCCTATAACGTAGAAAGTAGGAAAATTAGAAAAGTGGGAGGGCCTATTTAGTTCGTAGGAAAATTTTACAAAAGTGGGAGTGCCAATTTAGTTCGTAGGAAAATTTTACAAAAGTGGGAGTGCCAATTTAGTTCGTAGGAAAATTTTACAAAAGTGGGAGTGCCAATTTAGTTCGTAGGAAAATTTTACAAAAGTGGGAGTGTCAATTTAGTTCATAGGAAAATTTTACAAAAGTGGGAGTGCCAATTTAGTTCATAGGAAAATTTTACAAAAGTGGGAGTGCCAATTTAGTTCGCAGGAAAATTTTACAAAAGTGGGAGTGCCAATTTAGTTCATAGGAAAATACAAATAAAAAGGGAGTGCCAATTTAGTTCGTAGGAAAATGCAAATAAAAAGGGAGTGCCAATTTAGTTCATAGGAAAATACAAATAAAAAGGGAGTGCCAATTTAGTTCGTAGGAAAATACAAATAAAAAGTGGGAGTGCCAATTTAGTTCATAGGAAAATTTTACAAAAGTGGGAGTGCCAATTTAGTTCGTAGGAAAATAAAAATAAAAAGTAGAGGGCCAATTTAGTTTATACACTACCCACCACCACACTGATTACCTATGTGACACTATTATACCTATAGTTATGCGGGTTCTCTTTCTCTGTTCGACCAGATTCAACATGAAAAAGTACTTGATGGCAATATAACAGTTGATAATGACAGGCAATTGTTTAGTTCTGGCCACAGCTCAGGCTTAAAACTCTAACCTGATATTGAACACACGCACATGCTGTTTTCCCATCCTATACCCTTATAACAGTCTCTTTATAGCCTTAGCAAGAGTTGTTTAGGCAAGCGGAGGATGAGGAATCACTACCCAAAACCCGGCTGAGGAAAGCGTTCTCACTCATACGGTCGATAATAAATATATAAAGTGGTACAAGTATATATAGTGGTATAAATATATATAAGTGGTGGTATAAGTAAGGTATCAGTGCCACAAATATCCCGCCAAAAATCCCCTGAACCCATCTGTAAACTTCTTTTTAGCTCGATGCTCACCTTATAATTATACATCAATTACAACTTTAGATCTACACACCACTGCAACAATCTTCTTCATTCATCTTCACAAACTTCACTTCACAAAAATCTTCACAAACACTGCAATAAAAAATGATCAATGTGAAGTATTCGTGTCACATAAATATTCTCAATAGTCAGGAACTTTAAAAAAAAAAAAAAAACATCTACCTCCTCGCTGTAGCTCTTCTCCAGCGAGGGGTGTGACGCAAGAGCCACCATACAAGCGGCCACATCACCGCGCAATCAGGCAAAGTAGGTGTCCCGTATAGAGCCGAAGCACCGCGCGGGAGACAAACACCCCGCTTACCCTTCCTTGGCCGCTCACAACAATACATTCCACAAGACGTTAAGAACTTGGCGTATATCCAACCACCAGAAGAACTAACTATTTTTAACTTTTACTTTACCTTATGTTTTTGCTTTTTTTAACCAATCAACCACCGCCTCCCCGAATAGTGACAAACGCGTGAATCATCTTTTCAAACTACTACTACTACAACTACTTCTACTACTACTACTACTACTACTACTACTACTACTACTACTACTACTACTACTACTACTACAACTACTTCTACTACTACTACTACTACAACTACTTCTACTGCTACTACTACTACTACTACTACTACTACTACTACTACTACTACTATTACTACCACTACTACTACCACTACTACTACTACTACTACTACTACTACTACTACAACTACTACTACTATTTCCAACTACAACAACAACAACAACAACAACAACAACAACAACAACAACAACAACAACACAACAACAACAACACGACGACGACGACGACGACGACGACGACGACGACGACGACGACGACGACGACGACGACTACTACTACTACTACTACTACTACTACTACTACTGCTGCGACCGCCTGAATACAAGTTGAAACTCTCCTACTCATAAACCACGGAGCACCTGTTGATCGCACCTGTGGCTCGGCATGCAGGGATGTATTTCAGGTGCAACGATTATATACTGATGAACCAGCTGGAAAGAGTGAAATTCCTCAAGAGAAAAACCCTGTGATGGTGACGAAATGATCAAGTATTAAATAAAGACAATGTTATCGAGCCCCTATATGACTCTAGTACACACGATTACAAAAAAAAAACCTGCGATTGTGAAGAAATTATCAAGTACATTACATATCAACCGTTTGAAACCCAGAACGTAATTTCCATTGTAGTTTGGGTACCATTAGACGATTTTTAATGAATATAAGCAATATTTTATAGATATGACCTGTTTAGTATCCTTGTCCGCTCACAAATTTGGTATATTAAGTTGCTTTTCGTAGTTTTATGGCTAACAACAGACAATTTTTTATAGCCAAGGAAAGGTCTGGGCGTGAAGGGGTTAAAGACTTTGTTATCGAGTTCCCTGTGACTACACTCGAGTACCAACAGTGACCGCCAGGCAGCCAGGCAGACACAACACTATATACTTATCACAACCGCTATAACGACTTTACCAATGCACACACCAAACACCAGACTAAGTAACTTTCTTTTTGTTTGCTTAGCACTATGTATGTATTGTTCAAACTTCACTCCCACCTATGTTACTTATAGTGTTTAGTCGTCGCACTTCTTTCCCTTTGTCGGTATTATTCTTTGATATATTAAATCTTGTTTTGTAATTTTATGTTAAGGCATTCTATGTAGGGTCAAGTTTTAGATTCATGCTTTGCTGTCTCATTTTTATTAGGATTTGTATGTACGTACTAGAATGACGCCTTGTGTGCAATAAATTAAATTAAATCAAATCAAATCAAAGACTAAGTAACCATCATGAACTGCTAACTATACTACTTCTAAAGACGACATAATCACCACGACCCCGACATCAGTCCCTGCAAACAGTAATGATCTCGCCACTGCCAAGTCTCCCGTCTCATCGCTCAACTACCCTTAACCCCTTGAGGCCCAGAACGTAATTTCCCTTATAATTTGGATACCATTAGACGATTTCTAGTAAATATAAGCAATATTTGAAAAGATATGACCTGTTTAGTATCCTTGTCGACTAACTAATTTGGTATATTCAGTTATATTTCGTAATTTATGGCTGGACACATACGATTTTTCATAGCAAAGGAAAGAGCTGGGCGTGAAGGGGTTAAATCCGCAATCTCCTCCGCTCCATTACAAGGCTGGGTCGTGAATTATCCTCCAGGTGACGCGGAAGGTTTTAGGTAATCCACGAGAGCTTGAGGTTAACCCCTAAGCCGTGCACAATCTCTCTCTCTCTCTCTCTCTCTCTCTCTCTCTCTCTCTCTCTCTCTCTCTCTCTCTCTCTCTCCTCTCTCTCTCTCTCTCTCTCTCTCTCTCTCTCTCTGTGCCCTAGCCTTTTGTACTATCCTCCCGGCCGTCCCCAGCAAGGTCCAGAGTATGTACAATAATAACAATACTCTATGATCCTTGTAACACTCCCTGTAAATAATAAATGTAATACTATAAATAATATATAATGATATAATATATATAATACTCTATAGACCTTGGTTCCCAGCACCGCCTCAATTGTTGTACCTTTCGTTTGAGTGTGAGGTCGTGAGGAGGGAATGTGAAAAGGGAGAGGGGGGAAGTGGGGAAGGGGGAGAGGGGAGGGGTGGGGAGGGGGGGAAGGGGGAAGGGGGAGGGGGGAAGGGGGAGGGGGAGGTTGTCTCAAGTGTTTTGTCCCCAGTCGCCGTCACAACCAACGCGCGTGAGGCGACGAAGTAAGGGCGTCTGCACTGGCGTTGGTGTCTGCCTTTTATGTGTGTGTGTCTCTGCTTAATATCATTTCCGAGTCTCGTAAGAAATCATTATATCTTGAATTCTTCTCGTTAACGCACATCATAAGTCAAGAGTCAAGGGATCAACGGTCTCAATAAAGCCTTGATTCTATACTCATACATTCACCACCACGGTACTTCATCATTCATCATCACCACCACAGTCATCACAGCAGCCTCAAAAAAGCCTTGATTCTATAATTCTCTCACCACCACACTTCTCATCATCGTCCAGCACTCACAGGCATCAACGCAGCCTCAAAAAAGCCTTGATTCTATACTCATACATCACCACCACGGTACTTCATCATTCATCGTCACCACCACAGTCATCACAGCAGCCTCAAAAAAGCCTTGATTCTATACTCATACATCACCATCACGGCACTTCATCATTCATCATCACCACCACAGTCACCACACGTCTCACCACGTCCAGCGATGCACCACACGAGCCAGGACAATCTGTTTCTTCATACATTTCATTATGTATTCAATTTTCTTTTACAATGCTCTGTCCATACAACTGCATCCACCATACAAGACCCTGCCGTCACCACTACCATGTGTGAACACCATACACCATCACCACCATTACCATCATCATCACCATCACAACGCCACACAACCCTCTCTCCCATCACCACCACCTTCACCATCATCACCCTAATCACCCTCATCACCATCATCACCCATCATCACGCCACATATCCCTCTCTTCCATCACCACCACCCTCACCATCATCACCACCACCAGGCCACACTTCTTCGACACACACCTTTCCCTACACTTACACAACACATACCTTCGCCCCCATCACTACTACCTTCATCACCATCAACACCATCACCACCACCACCACCCTCGATACCCGCCTTGCCCTTCGTCCAGTGGGCTGCCCTTGACCTCATTCCCGCCCCACCCCACCCCAATGCCAGGGTGGGGTAGGTCTGCGGGGCTACAGTGGCCGCTGGGAGGGGTCACTGGGAGGGGCCTCACGTTCCCATGGCAACCCAAGTGGGCCACGACGGCTGCCGACTGTCGATTTTGGAAATGGGAAAGCGTTGCACACCTCCCACACGGCTCTCCCTCGACCCCCCTCCCACTCGACCTCCTCCCCCTTTAAGTGTGTGAGTGTGTGGTAATCTGTCTCGCTATGCCACACAATTGTTATAACCCTTCCTCCTTCCCCCTCTCCCTAAAAAAAACTCCCACTCGAACTCCTCCCACTCGACACCCTTCCCCTCGACCCCCTCCCACTCGACACCCCTCCCCTCGACCCCCCACCCATGCAACACGACCTGTGAGTGTGTCGTGCCGCCGTCGACGTGTTTCAAGGGCCATGACGCCACAAGCCTTGCCGTGTTCCCTTAGTGCTATAGCGGGGCTGATCGTGTCTTTGTTGTCATCCGAGGGGCGGTAGTAAGGCTGCGGGAGGAAGTATGACAGCCTTAAGCCGGGGACACCGACGAGGAATTGGACGGAGAGAAGAATGAATGACGAAGGGAATAATGGAGGAACAAGAAGAAGAATTAGGAGAGAAGAATGAATGACGAAGGGAATAATGGAGGACACGACGAAGAATTAGACGGAGAGAAAACTAATAACGAAGGGAATAATGGAGGAACACGACAAAGAATTAGACGGAGAGAAGAATGAATGACGAAGTGAATAATGAACAAAAATGTGAAGAGAGTCATCAAAAGGAGCCGAAAGGAGAAAAAAAAACCTAAAATAGATGTAATCGATGCTAATGGATGATCATCAGAGGGGAAAAAAGGGTAACAGATCAAAGATAAAGAGGGGAAGGTTGCCATAAAGACTACACAGAAAGGGAGGGCTAAAGAAAAAGCTGTAGAATGAAGGGGGAAAAAAAATCCCGAAATAGAGAAAAAAGCAATAAT
>JACEEZ010021752.1:780996-785996 GCA_016584305.1 Chionoecetes opilio
TAGTGAAGAATGAGAGGATATGAATATACTAACTGATGCTACAACTAACACTAATCGATCCGGAGGACGTTATAATATAAATTGCGGAGTAATTCTAAACCCATTTACTTTACGGTACGCGTCAAGTCTGTTTATAAATGAAGTTATTGTGCTGGCTTCGACAACATTTGCTGGTAATTTGTTCCACCGATTGACAACTCTGACATTTAAATATTTTTTTCTGAGATCTGCGATGAAGCGCTGACTATTCAGTTTTAAACCGTAGATTTGTGTTGTTACTTGTGGAGAAACTCGAATAGGTTCTCTTGATTAATTATATCAAATCCTTTAAGGATCTTAACGGTTTCTATCAAGTCCCCACGGATTCTACGATCCTTTAAGGAAAACATATTGAGTTTTCGCAGCCTCTCTTCGTAGGATGAATTTCGCAGAGATGGAATTTGTTTGGTTGCTCTTCTTTGCACTGATTCCAATTTGGCTTGATCTTTTACGAAACAAGGCGACCAGAATTGAACGGCATATTCTAAGTGCGGCCTAACCAAAGACGTGTATAATCGTGACATTACTTTCGGAGTTTTATGTTCAAAGTTGCGTTTAATGAAGCCCAACATCATATTCGCCTTTTTACTGGCAGCTAGGCAATGCGGACTGGTTTTAAGATCATTACTGATGATGACACCTAAATCCTTTTCCTGCTGTACTTCAGTTAACGATTTGTTTTGCATTTGATAGTTATATTTGAGGTTATCGTTGCCTATATGCATTACTTTACATTTATCGGAATTGAATTTTAATAGCCATTTATCACTCCAATCTGATAGTTTGTCGAGATCACTTTGTATGAGTTCGCAGTTTTCTCTAGTATATGCTTTACCGCCTAATTTGGTGTCATTTGCAGATTTCGATATTTTAGATACAAGTCCGCAGTCCAGATCGTTGATATATATCAGAAAAAGAGTAGGACCCAAGACCGAGCCCTTAGGCACCCCACTAGTAACATCTAATTCTAACCAATCAGATGCCTCGCCATTGATTACTACACGTTGCTTACGATTTGAAAGCCAATCGCCAATCCATGAACACAGTTGCTCTTCTAAGCCATGTGCCCTTGATTTGGTCAATAGCCGATTATGGGGAACTGTATCGAAGGCTTTCTGAAAATCAAGGTATATTACATCCGAGGGAATGTTAGCGTCCCAGTTTGAATAAATGACATTAAAAAAATCCAGTAGGTTTGTTAAGCAGGATCTCTTATTTCGAAATCCATGCTGGGAGTTAGTATTGAGTTATTTTCATCGAGAAAAGACACTATTTTATCCCGCAATATTTTCTCAAATAGTTTAACAATCACGGACGTTAGACTAATTGGGCGATAATTACTTGCGAGGCTCTTACTCCCTTTCTTGAATATCGGTGTAACATTTGCTAATTTCCACATACTAGGAACATTTTTGTCACTTAGCGATTTATTGAAAATAATCTTTAATGGGAGCGAAAGTTGACTGACATTCGCAAAGTAGTCGCGGCGAGATTTCGTCCACCCCCACGGATTTTGCTGGGTCAAGTTTCAGCAAATACTTTGATATTTCGTCTACTGTTATCTCTCCTATTACCAGTCTATCCCTTTCGGGTCCCGCATACATGTTTACTGGTTTTGGTAATGGAGTTTCGTCTTCTTTAATAAATACCGCATTAAAGTATTCATTTAGTACGAACGCCATACTCTTATTATCATTTACCAAGATATTATTATTATCTTTCAGTGGCCCAATACTTGTTTTGACGTTTTTCTTACTTCGAACGTATTGAAAGAATCTTTTCGGATTTGATTTGGATTCCTTTGCAATTTTTTCTTCATACTCGCGCTTTTTAGACTTAATTACTCTTTTACAACGACGTTTGACGTCATTGTATTCTGTAGAATCGCAGTCTGCATTTCATCGTTTGTAAACTTTATACGCTCGGCGTTTTTCTGCCCATGTTTTGTTGGATCCCCTTTATTCATAAAAACGGGGTCGGGTTTTGGTTTTTCCCAAACTTTTCTTACCAGGGGGAAATTTTTTTTCCACCCCGATTGGATTTTATTTTGTGAATACATTACAAAATGTTTTGGGCTTTTTATTCCCAATTTATAGAAAGTAGGAGGAGGGGGAGGAGGAAAGGGGAGGGGGAGGAAAAATGGGGGGAAAAGGGGGGGAGGAGGGGGGAAACCGGCAGACGGGAGGTGGGGAAAGGGGAGGGACGGGTGTGACGACATTTGTGAGTGATGTGGGGTTTTGTTTTTCCGGGGGGGGGAAAAGGAGGAGGAGGGGGGGGGGGGAAAAGGGGCCGTGGGGTGGGTGGGTGGGGGGTAGATGCCGGGGGGAAACAAGTAAAGTAACCTTCTACTTTCAGGGAGTGACGGGAGGAGGGTGGCGCCCTTTTGTTGGCACGCTCAGGGAGGATTTGTAGGTTTGTAAAGGGCGTTGATAAAGGGGAAATTTGGCCCCCCCTTCCCTTTTCCCTTCCCCCCCTTTCCTTTCCCCTCCCCTATCTCCCTATTTCCCCCCTTTCCCTTCCCTCCCCCCTTTCTCTCCCCCCCCTCCCTCTCTCCTCCCTCTCTCCTGCCTCCCCCCTTTTCCCTCCCTATCTACTAACTTCCCTCCCTCCTACTACCCTCCATCCCCCCTCCTTCCCCCTTTCCCCCTCTCCTCTCCTTCGCTCCCTATCGGGCCTCCCCCCCTTTCCCTCCCCTCCCTCCCTCCCTCCCCCCCTTTTTCCCTCGTACTTTATATCCTCAAAAAATGAGATTCGAGGGGGGACTTTTCCTGGGAAAATCACTTTTTTATTCTCCCTCTCTCTCCCCTTTTCCTGGCCCTCTCTTCCCCCTCCGGTCCCCTCTCTCCCTCTCCCCTTCTCTCGGCTCCCCTCTCGCTCTCTCCCCTCCTCTCTCTCTCCCCTTCTTCTCTCCTCTCTCCTCTTCTCTCTCCTCCTCTCCCCCTCTCTTCTCTCTTCGTTCCCTCGCCTCTCTCCCCTCTCTCTCTCTCTCTCTCCTTAACAAACCCCTTTTCCTTGTCAAAGCTCCTATTACCACCAAAAACCATTTTTTGGGGGAAACCACCACCAATTCCCCCCAACAAAACCAAACAAAAAACACACGAAACACACATCCCCCACACACACCCACACCCCACACACAAAAATCATTTTTAAATTCCCCGGGCCCATTAAAAAAAGAAAAGGCCGCGTTTCCAAGCAACCCACCCTTTTTGGGCCCTCCAACTAAAGCTGACCTCCCCCTCTAAATGACCCGTAAACCTCTACACACAGAAAGTAAACCTAAATCCTCCCCCCCAAAACCCCTCAGCCCAACTAATCCCCACTTTTTAAAACCTCCAAACTTTGACCTCTCTCTCTCCCCCCTCTCTCTCTCTCTCTCTCTCCTTCTCTCTCTCCTCTCTCTCTCTTCTCTCTCTCTCCTTCTCTCTCTCTCTTCTCTACACACACACACACCACACACACACACACACATCACACACACACACACACACACACACACACACACACACACACACACACACACACACACACACAGAGCAACAGATGCAAATAACATAAAACAGAGCTCGAAATTTTCCCTTGTATTTCGTCTCTTTCTCTTCACAATCCTTTATTCTATTTCGCTCTTTTCTCTTTTACTCTGACGTAGAATCCACGTGAATATCCTTCCTTTACATTTCACAGTGTTTGTTTTCCGCAGTGTAATAAATTCTGTGACCGATACAGAGTTAGGTTGAATAGTGTAGATTTTCTCGAATAATAATGTTGCCTGAATGAGGATCGAGAATATAAGCCTAATAACATCTTTTTAGCGAGAACTACCTTATTTTGTTCTTTACATAAGGAGAAACTGGTTCACAAATAGGGTGGTAAATGATTGGAATGGACTCAGTCATCAGGTAGTTAATGCGGAGTCAATAGGGAGCTTTAAAAGGAGGCTAGACAATTCTATGGATGGGAATGATAGGTGGTGATAGTGTTAAGTAAGAGGAATTACCAAGTGTAGGTTTCGCGGCCTCTTGTAGCTTCCTTATGTTCTTATGTTCTTTAAAGCCACATTTCCACGAGCATACAAGACATGGAGACAGACAGGAGAGGGGGGCCTGATACGCCCCTTATATGTTGGATATAGTTGGACGAAATGGCATCACATATTTGTCGAATCCATTACTTAGTAGTGTATTTCAGCCCAGTACTTTCACACATTACTAACAAGCGATGCGGAATGAGGGTTGATCGGTAACTCATGAGTGTTGCCGCGTGATGAGTCTTAGGTAAAGATTCGTTTTATCATCCCTCTCCTTTTTCATATGAAACTATATTTTTCTGATAGATTTTGATGTATTTTGAAAGAATCTGATGTTTGTTCTTCTTGGCAATCACTAGTTTCTATTTTTTTTCCCTTGACCTCACCTCTAAAAAGACCTAGTAATTTCAAGAAAAACAAACTTCAGATTGTTCCTAAATACATCAATATCTACCAGAAAAATATAGTTCACGAATAAAACTTAACTAACCCAACCTTAAACCTAACCAAACCTAAGGGGGAACAAGTGAGCCCTGAGCACGCCGTGGCTGGCGCCGCGGGCCTGGGAAAGGCGAGTTGCTGGGCTGCGTGAATGGCGGCGGCAGTGTTATATCAATCAAATAAGATAAATTTACTCTTACGTAGAATCCACGTGAATATTCTTCCTTTCTATTTCACATTGTTTGTTTTCCGCAATGTAATTCTGTGACCGGTACAGAGTTCAGTTGAATATTTTAGAAATTCTCGAATAATAATATAGCCTGGAGATAGAAACAAAGCTTAACTAGGGGGGGGGGGCACTCAGTATTGCGCATACCTCCGCCCAGGCATGTAATAATTCGTTGCCATGGCAACAGTTGTGATTCGATTTCATCCAAAATTAAATCAGTTCTTCCTTATACCAAATAGACTTGGTATACTAAGTTTGGTCCAA
>JACEEZ010021752.1:790996-793496 GCA_016584305.1 Chionoecetes opilio
AGACACCACACACCAAAGACACCACACACCAAAAACACCACACACAAAACACCACACACCAAAGACACCACACCAATACACACACACAATACACCACACACCAAAGACACCACACACCAAAACACCACACACCAAATACACCACACACCAAAGACACCACACACCAAACACACCACACACCAAACACACCACACACCAAACACACCACACACCAAACACACCACACACCAAACACACCACACACCAAACACACCACACACCAAACACCACACACCAAACAACACCACACACCAAAACACCACACACCAAAACACCACACACCAAAGACACCACACACCAAAGACACCACACACCAAATACACCACACACCAAAGACACCACACACCAAAGCACCACACCAAACACCACACACCAAAGACACCACACACCAAAGACACCACACACCAAACACACCACACACCAAACACGACCACACACCAACCCACACACAAATACACCACACACCAAACACACCACACACCAAAGACACCACACACCAAGACACCACACACCAAATACACACACCACAACACCAAACACACCACACAAAGGAACCACACACCAAACACACCCACACCAAGACACCACACACCAAAACACCACACACCAAGACACCACACACCAAATACACACACACCAAAACCGCACCACCAAACACACCAACACCAAGCACCACACACCAAACACACCACACACCAAATAACACAACCAAACACACCACACACCACCACACACCAAATACACCACACACCAAATACACCACACACCAAATACACCACACACTAAATACACCACACACCAAATACACCACACACCAAACACACCACACACCAGACACCACACACCAAATACACCACACACCAAATACACCACACACCAAATACACCACACATCAAATACACCACACACCAAAGACACCACACACCAAATACACCACACACCAAATACACCACACACCAAAGACACCACACACCATATACACCACACACCAAATACACCACACACCAAATACACCACACACCAAATACACCACACACCAAACACACCACACACCAAAGACACCACACACCAAATACACCACACACCAAATACACCACACACCAAATACACCACACACCAAACACACCACACACCAAAGACACCACACACCAAAGACACCACACACCAAATACACCTCACACCAAAGACACCACACACCAAATACACCACACACCAAATACACCACACACCAAAGACATCACACACCAAATACACCACACACCAAAGACACCACACACCAAACACACCACACACCAAAGACACCACACACCAAAGACACCACACACCAAAGACACCACACACCAAAGACACTACACACCAAATACACCACACACCAAAGACACCACACACCAAAGACACCACACACCAAAGACACCACACACCAAATACACCACACACCAAAGACACCACACACCAAATACACCACACACCAAATACACCACACACCAAATACACCACATACCAAAGACACCACACACCAAAAACACCACACACCCAACACACCACACACCCAATACACCACACACCCAATACACCACACACCCAATACACCACACACCAAAGACACCACACACCAAATACACCACACACCAAAGACACCACACACCAAATACACCACACACCAAAGACACCACACACCAAATACACCACACACCAAATACACCACACACCAAATACACCACACACCAAATACACCACACACCAAATACACCACACACCAAATACACCACACACCAAATACACCACACACCAAATACACCACACACCAAAGACACCACACACCAAAGACACCACACACCAAAGACACCACACACCAAAGACACCACACACCAAACACACCACACACCAAAGACACCACACACCAAACACACCACACACCAAAAACACCACACACCAAAGACACCACACACCAAAGACACCACACACCAAAGACACCACACACCAAAGACACCACACACCAAAGACACCACACACCATACCTTTACATCATACCTGCAATAGTGGTCCGTGCAGGTGTTGCTTTCAATCACTTATTCTACTACCTATCTCCACACACACACACCTTTAATTACAAACCTAACTTATACATCACACATGCCAACCACGGACGTAGTTAGGCCTGGGCATTGGACGTTGTAGCCCCGAATGTTTTATGAATAGACCCAGCCCCAAATCTCAAGTTGCCTCTTTTTCTTTTACAAAAATAAGATAAGCTCTGACTGGGTCCAACACAAAATTATAGTAAGAAACGACAGATGTGTTAGATGTTGCGTGGCGTTTGTTGATAGCATCCTTTTTATGAGCAGGGTAAGAGAGGTGGAGAGAACAGAGGAGATGAGGAATGCAACAGACAGATGAGGAATGCAACAGACAGATGAGGAATGCAACAGACAGATGAGGAATGCAACAGACAGATGAGGAA
>JACEEZ010021752.1:803496-820996 GCA_016584305.1 Chionoecetes opilio
TAGTGTCCTCTTTACATGACACACACACACACACACACACACACACACACACACACACACACACACACACACACACATACATACATACGCATGGATGTGCACAAACATATCCTGCACTGCATTCTAATAATTTTTCTTAAGTCTTTGCAACAATTTTTTTTCCTCGCTTCCTTCTTCTCTCTTCTTGGCTTCCCTCCCCTTCTTCCTGCTGGTTCAGACCCTCGTCAAGCACCGGGTTCCCTGCTGACAAAAACACGCACCGACAACCTTACTCACTACCGTAGATAACACTAAAGTCGCCAGTCACTCGCCACTGCACTAATGTCGCCAGGCACAATATATTACGAATTTTAGCATCACTACAGACTTTTATGTGCCACTGAAGACAAGTAGTGTGATGTACATAATATAAACTACTGTGCATTCCTCTTCAGTGGCACATAGAAGTCTGTAGTGATGCTGAAATTCGTAATATATTGTGCCTGGCGACATTAGTGCAGTGGCAAGTGACTGGCGACTATAGTGTTATCTACGGTACACTCTTTCACTAAACTCTTCTTCCTGTTTAGACCACAATTAACCATAACCCTCTACTATAACTATCTACTATACTTATACTATACTTATATTAACTATACATAGACACAGATTTGAGATGAACCTTATACCATCATTCCACTCACAACATCACCTCACTCGTCAACATGTCAACCCCTGAGATGAGACAGGTCACCACACCACCTGATCCTGTCCTGTATACCTGTCCCCATTATCCTATCATGTTATTGAGACCACCTCACGTCACCCCACACACCCTAGGTCACCCCACACACCCTAGGTCACCCCACACACCTTAGGTCACCCCACACACCCTACAGGTCACCCCACACACCCTACAGGTCACCCCACACACTCTAGATCACCCCACACACCCTACAGGTCACCCCACACACCCTACAGGTTACCCCACACACCCTACAGGTCACCCCACACACCCTACAGGTCACCCCACACACCCTACAGGTCACGCCACACACCCTACAGGTCACCCCACACACCCTACAGGTCACCCCACATACTCTAGATCACCCCACACACCCTACAGGTCACCCCACACACCCTACATGTCACCCCACACACCCTACAGGTCACGCCACACACCCTACAGGTCACCCCACACACCCTACAGGTCACTCCACACACCCTACAGGTCACCCCACACACCCTACAGGTCACCCCACACACCCTACAGGTCACCCCACACACCTACAGGTCACCCCACACACCCTACAGGTCACCCCACACACCCTACAGGTCACCCCACACACCTAGGTCACGCCACACACCCTAGGTCACCCCACACACCCTAGGTCACCACACACCCTAGGTCACCCCACACACCCTACAGATCACCCCACACACCTTACAGGTCACCCACACACCCTAGGTCACCACACCACCCTACAGGTCACCCCACACACCCTAATTCACCCCACACACCTTACAGGTCACCCCACACACCCTCGGTCACCACACACACCCTACAGGTCACCCCACACACCCTAATTCACCCCACACACCTTACAGGTCACCCCACACACCCTACAGGTCACCCCACACACCCTACAGGTCACCCCACACACCCTACAGGTCACCCCACACACCCTAGGTCACCCCACACACCTTAGGTCATCCCACACACCCTACAGGTCACCCCACACACCCTACAGGTCACCCCACACACCCTACAGGTCACCCCACACACCCTACAGGTCACCCCACACACCCTACAGGTCACCCCACACACCCTACAGGTCACCCCACACGCCCTACAGGTCACCCACACACCCTACAGGTCACCCCACACACCCTACAGGTCACCCCACACACCCTACAGGTCACCCCACACACCCTACAGGTCACCCCACACACCCTACAGGTCACCCCACACACCCTACAGGTCACGCCACACACCCTACAGGTCACCCCACACACCCTAGGTCACCCCACACACCCAGGTCACCCCACACACCCTACAGGTCACCCCACACACCCTAGGTCACCCCACACACCCTACAGGTCACCCCACACACCCTACAGGTCACCCCCACACACCCTACAGGTCACCCCACACACCCTACAGGTCACCCCACACACCCTAATTCACCCCACACACCCTAGGTCACCCCACACACCCTACAGGTCACCCCACACACCCTAATTCACCCCACACACCCTAGCTCACCCCACACACCCTAGCTCACCCCACACACCCTAATTCACCCCACACACCCTAGGTCACCCCACACACCCTACAGGTCACCCCACACACCCTAATCACCCCACACACCCTCACCCCACACACCCTAGTCACCCCACACACCCTAGCTCACCCCACACACCCTAATTCACCCCACACACCCTAGGTCACCCCACACACCCTACAGGTCACCCCACACACCCTAATTCACCCCACACACCCTAATTCACCCCACACACCCTAATTCACCCCACACACCCTAGGACATGTCATCCCATACACCTTAGGTCAACTTATCCTACATCCCTCCAGGTCACACTTAGGTCCACAGTCCAAAGTAGTCACCTAACCACCATCCCTGTTTTCCCTAGGCCATACAGAGCCCTACACGCGAGGAGAAAAACCAGCAGGCTCTCGATGCCCCGGCCCCCGCTGATGCCATCCAGCCCAGCGCCGCCGGCAAGCCCGGTGACGGCGTGGTGGAGGACCGGGAATCGTGGGACTCCAAGTGGCAATACCTGCTGGCGGTGATCGGCTACGCGGTGGGGCTTGGGTCCGTGTGGCGCTTCCCTTACCTGTGCCAGAAGAATGGGGGAGGTGAGTACAGGTTATAATATGGCCTTTGTCTGTCTAGTTATCTATTTCAATTTGTTTCTTTAGTGTATAGATGTCTGTATGTATGTCTGTTTGGCTGTGTGATGGAAGGAAGACAAGAAATAACGAAAGAAGAATGGGGGAGGTGAGTACAGGTTATAATATGGCTGGTGTCTGTCTGTCTGTCTATCTTACTATAGACTATCGTACTTACTATCTGTCTGACTATCTTTCTAGACTATCTTACTCACTATCTGTCTGTCTAGAATGTTTCTTTTGCCTGTCTTTGTCTGTTCGTCTGTCTGTTTGTCTGTTTGGCTATTTATTCATCTGTCTCTCTCTCTCTCTCTCTCTCTCTCTCTCTCTCTCTCTCTCTCTCTCTCTCTCTCTCTCTCTCTCTCTCTCTCTCTCTCTCTCTCTCTCTCTCTCTCTCTATCTATCTCTCTCTCTCTTGTTCCTGCACTCAGTCAGTACCTTTTCCTACCCATACATCTTGCTGCTCTCTTCTACACGCTTACTCTTCTCCTCCAAGCAGCGTTAGAATCTTCCCCTTTCCCACCTCTCTTTTCAACCTGACCTTCTGACCTTTTCAACCTGACCTTCCTTAATAATGACTGACTTTGCAAATACCTCAGTCACACGCATTTGTACTTTTTTTTCAGTCAGATGAGATAATTGTACGAAATATTGACCTGGGCGCATGTTGCAAGACTCCACGACGTGTTTATGAAGTTCCTAAGTGCGTCAAGGAATGTGTATGTACTATGCGGCCTCTTGTAGCTTCCTTATTTTCTTGTGTTCTTCTTCTTATGTTCTTATGTGTACGTACAAATAAAGGAACGTATGTATGTGGTATTACAACGTTAGGAGAGAGGTTAGTTAAAGGTAGAGGTAAAGTTAGATAAAGTTAGGAAAGTTAGAGGTTAGGTTAGTTAGAGGCAAAGGAGAGGTTAGTTAGAGGTAGAGTTAGAGGTAGGTTAGGAGAGAGGTAGAGAGGGGGATAGGACACGAGGTAGGAAAAGTTGCGTGGGATATAAATATGTACTTATAAAGGAAGGAAAAAAAGAAGGAAGAAGGGATAGAATAAAAGAAGGGAAATGATGGAAGGAAGAAAGAAAGGAAGGGATGGAAGTAAGAAAAGAAGGAAGAAGGGATGGAAGGAAGAAAGGAAGGAAGGAGGGATGGAAGGAAGAAAGGAAGGAAGGAGGGATGGAAGGAAGAAAAGAAGGAAGAAGGGAGGGAAGGAATAAAGGAAGGGAAAAGATGGAAGGAAGAAAGGAAGGAAGTGACGAAAGAAGGAAGGAAAGAAGTCACTGAAATCGAATATATTGATTTAAGGTGCTGACAAAGTGTGAGAGAGAGAGAGAGAGAGAGAGAGAGAGAGAGAGAGAGAGAGAGAGAGAGAGAGAGAGAGAGAGAGAGAGAGAGAGAGAGAGAGAGAGAGGAATGATGAATAACAATGATAATATTAAGTAAGCGAGGCGGGTAAGGCAGTGAGAGGAGACTTATGGCCGAGGAGTAAACACAATATTGGCGAGGTGGTGATGGGGGCGGGTGATCAAAATGCAAATCAGCCCATTATCCCATGTCCGGCAGTGAGCGAGGAGGGAGAGGAGTGTTCTGTGCTACTCCTCCCCTCCAGGCACTCCAGCAACACAAACACACACACACACACACACACACACACACACACACACACACACACACACACACACACACACACACACACACACACACACACACAAACAAACACACACAAAGGGAAGATTTTATAGCAGTGTATAGAGCATCAATGGGTCTGGAAAAAATTGATAGAGAAGATCTGTTTGTGTGGGACGATAGAAGTGCAAGAGGTCATGAGAAGAAATTGAAAAAGACAACATGCAAGAGGGACATAAAAAAATACAGCTTCCCATATAGAAGCATAGAAGCCTGGAACAACCTTGATGCAAAAGTGATTAATGCAAGAAGTATTAAGGACTTCAAAGGCAAGCTGGATAATAGTAGATTTGGAGACGGGACAGTACGAGCATAACTCTTTTCCTGTACAACTAGGTAAATACAACTAGGTAAATACACACAAATATACTTCATATCACGTCCAGCCTTTGAGTAAACTACGAAACGTAATATTATCCCCCAAAACAAGGATGTGGAGGAGAAATCGAAGTACTACTACTACTACTACTACTACTACTACTACTACTACTACTACTACTACTACTACTACTACTTTTACCACTATTACTACTGCTACCGCTACCAATATTAATATCAATACTAATAGGGAGGAGTTAGAGCCGTGTTTATTAAGAATGCTGAAGTTGATATCATTCATTTTCTGATCTACATACTGACCGCACATCCTTGCATAAAACACAAGAAAGAAAGAAACGACAATAACACAAGAGCCACTATAATAAATGCGTCTTTTATCACGTGCTTGGTTCATCCTAGACAGCGAGAGGCTCTTGGGCCAAACACTTCAGGGCTGCCGTGGCGGTGGTGATATAATTTATGAGGACAAGTTTCATCACGTTTTGACGGTCGGGAATTTGTGAGGTGACAGTTATGAGGCGGAGATAATGATAGCGTGAGTTAGGGAGGATGAGAGGGAGGGTGATGAGGTTAGGTTAGGTTAGGTTAGGTTAGGTTAGGTTAGGTTAGGTTAGGTGACTGTTATGATGGGAGAGAGAGTATTAGCGTGAGTTTAGGTGGCGTCACACAAGCACTTTTTCTGTCAATTTTTTTCAGCAACTTTCTAAAAACTAAAAAAAAATGTACTGCAAGCCGTCACACACACACAGATAGATAGATAGATAGATAGATAGATATTTATTGACCACAGCTTTATACATAAATTACACATAATATCATTAATGAATAGACAAAAACACTCAATGTCCAAAAAATGAAACATTCCTACAAATTTTGAGTAACAAACTGTAGTCCAACAAAAAATAATTACTAAAACTACTACTACTACGATAAACTACTAAACACATAAAATTCAACAAGCAGCCAGCTTGATCTACGTCCCTATGAAAGACAAAAAAATGAAATAAACTATTAACAGAAAAGAATATGCATTTCTTAAGTATAACTATTTAAAACTTCATGAATAATTTTGCATGTTATTACATCACTGAAATTAGAGAATACGTCATGAACAGTATTAAATCTGTAAAGGTTTCTAATGTGTTGTGTTATAGGGCACACCTCTACCACATGTTGTTCTGTTTGTATGTCACCACATACACACAGGCGCTCCTCGAGAGGAAGGCGACCACGTCCGCGCCTGTTCCAGCGTCCCGTTTCCACTACTAAACTATGACCACAGACTCGAAAACGTGTAAACGACATCCTATGTAGATCGTTAATTACATGTTTCTTTTCATAAATGTCATGTACTTTAAATTCAGGGTTAATTGTTTTATATACATTGCATCTTGTTGCCTCAGAGTTAGCAATTGTATTATGTACATTATACAACATAGAGGACATGTGAGGGACATTATTGTGTGTCATGTGGGCCACAAGTTTTCCAACCGGGGTATTTAAAGACATAACATACTTAAGAGCGAAAGACAAAGGGTCATCGTTCATGTTACGTCTCTCTGACCACATACTATGATAAAACTTGTGTTGTTTGTGTCTTAGAAGGTCAGGCAGCGAGGGGTATCCTAACTCAGCATAACATACATTATTGGTAGTGGCTCTCCTTACCCCTAACAACTCCTTCATGGCCCAATTGTACAACTTAATGATAGGTTTCACGTCAGCGCCTACCCAAGACTCACAGCCATACAGTAAAGACGACATAAGGGCAGCATCGAACAAACGACGTTTTACAATAAAAGGAATGTCATTGTTTTTTCGAATAAATGAGACAAATTTTAATACATGACATAACTTGTTTTGTGCATGTATTTTCACAGCAGATGACACCGAACACACACACACACAATCGTTCGCCTGCACTACCAGTCAGCTGTTCCTTCGACTGTAAACAAACATGGCTCCGACGCCAGGGCAGGCTATTGCTGGTATACACTTAATTGTGTGTATTATCAATCGTAGACGAGCCAAACAAGCTAAAAAACATGCATGGATGCGTTCATGGCTGGCTCGTCGTGAGAAAGAAAGTGTTTACCATAGACTCTTGAAAGAGCTGACCCAGAGACAACGGTGGCCTCGTATGCTTTCAATGAAAAATTCTTCTGAACTACGTGTCCACCGCGGATGACTCATTTCGTCTATAATTACAAGTTGAAGTCTTGAAGAGTGAGAAACGAGTTTTTAGTGTGTCTTGAGAAATATACACAACAATCGAGTCATGCGAGAGACTGTTGGCTGTTATATAAAACCGGCTTTTAAATGTATCTACATGTGCAATAGTCACTTGAATATTTTTAATACATACTTTAAAATGTATTGAATTATAATTTGCAAAAAAATACTGATTTATATCGAATATCTTTAAAGTAATCACTATGGATTTTGATTTGACTATGAAAGTTGACGACAACTTTCCATATGAAGACGAGCATGATCGTTTGACTGAGTCAGACGGAAAAATTAGACAAGACGAGAAAAAACCAACGGAAATCGTAGACATCGACGGAAAAAGTGCTAGTGTGACGCCGCCTTTAGGAAGGAGGAAGAGGAGGGTGGTAGGGAGGTTAGGTTAGGTTAGGTTAGGCGACTGTTATGAGGAGAGAAAGTGGTGCCATGAGTTAGGAAGGAAGAGGAGGGTGGTAGTGAGTTAGGAAGGAAGAGGAGGGTGGTAATGAGTTAGGATGGAGGAGAGAGAGGAGGGTGTTAGTGAGGGTGTGGTTAACAGTGAGGGGTGTTAAGACTATGAGGCATGGTGAGGGTTGCCTGTTAAAGGGGAGCCAGGCATAGACCAAGCAGCGGGGACGGGGATAATTATAGGAATATTAATTAAAGTGGACCTCTTAAGAATGCAAGGGGCCGCATGAGAGAGAGAGAGAGAGAGAGAGAGAGAGAGAGAGAGGAGAGAGAGAGAGAGAGAGGAGAGAGAGAGAGAGAGGAGAGAGAGAGAGAGAGAAGAGAGAGAGAGAGAGAGAGAGAGAAGAGAGAAGAAAAAAGAAAGAAAGAGAGAGGGAGAAAGAAGAGAGAAGAGAGAGAGAGAGAAAGGAGAGAGAGAAGGAGAGAGAGAGAGAGAGAGAGAAGAGAGAGAGAGAGAGAGAGAGAGAGAGAGAGAGAGAGAGAGAGAGAGAGAGAGAGAGAGGAGAGAGAGAGAGAGAGAGAGAGAGAGAGAGAGAGAGAGAGAGAGAGAAGAGAGAGAGAGAGAGAGAGAGAGAGAGGAAGAAAGAGACAGAAGAGATGAATAGAGAGAAGAGAGAGAGAAAAGAGAGAAGAGAGAGCAGGAAGAGAAGAGAGAGAGAGAGAGAGAGAGAGAGAGAGAGAGAGAGAGAAATGAGTAGATAGGGAGAGGGGACGGGAGAGGAGAGGGGGAGAGAGAGAGGAGAGAGAGAGAGAGGAGAGAGAGAGAGACGTAGAGAGAGAAATATGAATTAGCATAGCTAGAGGGGACAGGGTGAGGGGGGAGGAGGAGGAAGGTAGTGAGGAAGAGCAGCTCGTTATCACCCGGCAGGAGAACTCATGGGGAGGAGGAGGAGGAGGAGGAGGAGGAGGAGGAGGAGGAGGAGGAGGAGGAGGAGGACAAACAAACAGCTACGACCTCCAGAAGCTACATTTCGCTGATACATTCATACATTCGGATATTCATTACGATGACGGATAATATGACAGTTCTGAATTGAAGTCAAAAAATAATCTTTTGCACTGATATTATGAAACCCTTTGAATAGTTTTGAATACTTCTATTAGATCACTTTGCATTCTCCGTTTCGATACACTGAATGTAGTTAAATTTTCTACCGTAGATAACACTAAAGTCGCCAGGACAACGTTTTTTTCGATGTACAGACGTGTGGTGGCGTTAATACTTACATTTCTACATCCATGATTTCAGAAAAGTTAGAAGGGGCTATCTGGAGAGTCTGTGTCATTTTGTGTCTTCATCTGTGTCTTATTATGGCTGTAAATGAACAAATTACAAAAATATCACCCGAGTGGCGACCTACACTAAGATCGCCAGCTAGTGTTTATGTTCTGAGTGTCCTCCCGCCGTCGTCGTCGCCCCCAAAAAAAAGCGAGTAGCGAAATTTGAAACCGTATATACTTGCAGATACAAAGCATAAAACAACACTGAAACAGGGTAGATTATACAGTCATGATATAAACTACTGTGTATCATCTTCAGTGGCACATACAAATCAGTAGTGAGGCTATAATTCGTAATATATGGCGGCTGGCGACATTAGTGCACCGTGCATAGTGTTATCTACGGTACGTCCTTCTTCGTAAGGCATGTTTCTGAACCGTGGAATCATCTTTGTAATTCAATGTTGTACTCTTTCCAATATGTCAGTGTCCTATATCGACCTTACTTGCTAACAGTTACACAATAGGAAAGTGTTAAAAAGAAGGATCTTAATAACAGGCATAATATAGTCCGAGGGTGGAGGAGAAGGAGGAACAAGCCCTTCATCAACCAGAGTGGAATTTTCAGCAAAGGTTTGAGCGAAGAGTTCAGCTTTAGAAATAGATGCGACAGCTGTGGAGCCATCTGGGTGAAGCATAGGAGGGAAAGATGAAGAAGAAAAATTGTTAGAGATGTTATTAGCTAGATGCCAGAAGTCACGGGAGGAATTTGATTCAGAAAGATTTTGACATTTTCTATGAATTTTCAGAATTACACAATAGGAAAGTGTTCAACAGACCTTTTTCCTTTCTTCCTCTCATTCTTTCTCCCCTTTTAGTTACTATCATGTACCCTTGCCTTCCCTTATCATGTGTGTAATCAATAACTTAACTCTTTCCAATGTATCAAGGTCCTTTATTGACCTTGCTTGCTAACAGTGACACAACAGGAAAGTGACAAACAGACCTTTGTCCTTCTTTTCTCCCTTTCTTGACTCCACTTTTCTTACTACCATGTACCTTTCCCTCCTCCTCCCCTTCTCCAATATCTCGAACCGGTGCCAGCAAATGCCATTCCCCTCATCGACGTCACAAGCAGCCCTCACTTTCCTTCCCCTTACTTACCTCCTAACTCTCTATCTCTCTCCTCCATACAGTTCTCTCCTCCACACAGCTCTCTCCTCCTCCTCCACACAGCTCTCTCCTCCTCCTCCACACAGCTGTCTCCTCCTCCACACAGCTGTCTCCTCCACACAGCTCTCTCCTCCTCCTCCACACAGCTCTCTCCTCCTCCACACAGCTCTCTCCTCCTCCACACAGCTCTCTCTCCTCCACAAAGCTCTCTCCTCCTCCACACAGCTCTCTCCTCCTCCTCCACACAGCTCTTCCTCCTCCTCCACACAGCTGTCTCCTCCTCCACACAGCTGTCTCCTCCACACAGCTCTCTCCTCCTCCTCCACAAAGCTCTCTCCTCCTCCACACAGCTCTCTCCTCCTCCACACAGCTCTCTCCTCCTCCACACAGCTTCTCTCCTCCTCCACACAGCTCTCTCCTCCTCCACACAGCTCTCTCCTCCTCCACACAGCTCTCTCTCCTCCACACAGCTCTCTCTCCTCCACACAGCTCTCTCTCCTCCACACGCTCTCTCTCCTCCACACAGCTCTCTCTCCTCCACACAGCTCTCTCTCCTCCACACAGCTCTCTCTCCTCCACACAGCTCTCTCTCCTCCACACAGCTCTCTTCCTCCACACAGCTCTCTCCTCCTCCACACAGTTCTCTCCTCCTCCACACAGCTCTCTCTCCTCCACACAGTCTCTCCTCCTCCACACAGCTCTCTCTCCTCCACACAGCTCTCTCTCCTCCACACAGCTCTCTCTCCTCCCACAGCTCTCTCTCTCCACACAGCTCTCTCTCCTCCACACAGCTCTCTCTCCTCCACACAGCTCTCTCCTCCTCCACACAGCTCTCTCTCCTCCACAAAGCTCTCTCCTCCTCCACACAGCTCTCTCCTCCTCCACACAGCTCTCTCTCCTCCACACAGCTCTCTCTCCTCCACACAGCTCTCTCTCTCCTCCACACAGCTATCTCCTCCACACAGCTATCTCCTCCTCCACACAGCTCTCTCCTCCACACAGCTCTCTCCTCCACACAGCTCTCTCTCCTCCACACAGCTCTCTCTCCTCCACACAGCTCTCTCTCCTCCACACAGCTCTCTCCTCCTCCACACAGCTCTCTCTCCTCCACACAGCTCTCTCTCCTCCACACAGCTCTCTCTCCTCCACACAGCTCTCTCTCCTCCACACAGCTCTCTCTCCTCCACACAGCTCTCTCTCCTCCACACAGCTCTCTCTCCTCCACACAGCTCTCTCCTCCTCCACACAGCTCTCTCCTCCTCCACACAGCTCTCTCTCCTCCACACAGCTCTCTCCTCCTCCACACAGCTCTCTCCTCCTCCACACAGCTCTCTCTCCTCCACACAGCTCTCTCCTCCTCCACACAGCTCTCTCTCCTCCACACAGCCTCTCTCTCCTCCACACAGCTCTCTCTCCTCCACACAGCTCTCTCTCCTCCACACAGCTCTCTCTCCTCCACACAGCTCTCTCTCCTCCACACAGCTCTCTCCTCCTCCACACAGCTCTCTCTCCTCCACACAGCTCTCTCCTCCTCCACAAAGCTCTCTTCTCCTCCACACAGCTCTCTCTCCTCCACACAGCTCTCTCTCCTCCACACAGCTCTCTCTCCTCCACACAGCTCTCTCTCCTCCACACAGCTCTCTCCTCCTCCACAAAGCTCTCTTCTCCTCCACACAGCTCTCTCTCCTCCACACAGCTCTCTCTCCTCCACACAGCTCTCTCCTCCTCCACAAAGCTCTCTTCTCCTTCACACAGCTCTCTCTCCTCCACACAGCTCTCTCTCCTCCACACAGCTCTCTCTCTCCTCCACACAGCTATCTCTCCACACAGCTATCTCCTCCTCCACACAGCTCTCTCCTCCACACAGCTCTCTCCTCCACACAGCTATCTCCTCCTCCACACAGCTCTCTCCTCCACACAGCTCTCTTCTCCTCCACACAGCTCTCTTCTCCTCCACACAGCTCTCTTCTCCTCCACACAGCTCTCTTCTCCTCCATACCAAATGTCTTTCCTTCTCCTCTTACGTTCGTACTTCATTCACATACTAAGACCTTCATCCTTCCTCCTTTCTTCCTTTAATGCCTTCATTCTCTTCCCTCTCTTCCTTCTCTCCCTCCCTCCTTCCCTCCCTTACTTCCCTCCCTCCTTTTCTCCTTCCCTCCCTCCTTTTCTCCTTCCCTCCCTCCTTTTCTCCTTCCCTCCCTTCTTCCCTCCTTCCCTTCGGTCCTTCCCTCCTTCCTTCCCTCTCTTCCCTTCGGTCCTTCCCTCCTTCCTTCCCTCCTTCCCTTCGGTCCTTCCCTCCTTCCCTTCGGTCCTTCCCTCCTTCCCTCCCTCCCTCCCTCTTTCCGTTCCCTCCGTTCCCTCCCTCCTTCTTTTCTTCCCTCCCTCCCTCCTTCCTTTCTTCCCTCCCTCTCTCCTTCCCTCCGTTCTTGCTATCATCTTCTGGAATCAAAACTTTGGTCCTCCTAGAATACTAATCAGGGAAGACTTGGCGTGGGTGTGAGAGAGAGAGAGAGAGAGAGAGAGAGAGAGAGAGAGAGAGAGAGAGAGAGAGAGAGAGAGAGAGAGAGAGAGAGAGAGAGAGAGAGAGAGAGAGAGAGAGAGAGAGAGAGAGAGAGAGAGAGAGAGAGAGTGGGGGGGAGGAGGCAAAATATGTAAAACAATAGTCGGTGAAGTCGGTAAACACACACACACACACACACACACACACACACACACACACACACACACACACACACACACACACACACACACACACACACACACACACACGAGTTAGACCAATATTCACTGTTGACACTGTTGATATAATTAATGTGACTCCAATTATGCGGTAGAACCAACACACAAATAAGTGAATAATATCTGTGTAGTAGCGGGAACGAGGTTAATCCAACATGACAGTACAATACATTTAGTGGTATTTATGTAGTGGGGGTAACAAGCTTTATGTAGTGGGTGTGACAATCTTTATGTAGTGAGGGTAACAATCTTTATGTAGTGGGGGTAACAATCTTTATGTAGTGGGGGTAACAAGCTTTATGTAGTGGGAGTGACTAGCTTTATGTAGTGGGTGTGAGGCAAGCTTTATGTAGTGGGTGTTACAAGCTTTATGTAGTGGGGGTAACAAGCTTTATGTAGTGGTGAGGCAAGCTTTATGTAGTGGGTGTTACAAGCTTTATGTAGTGGGTGTGAGGCAAGCTTTATGTAGTGGGAGTGACAAGCTTTATGTAGTGGGGGTGACAAGCTTTATGTAGTGGGAGTGACAAGCTTTATGTAGTGGGGGTAACAAGCTGTATGTATTGGTGAGGCAAGCTTTATGTAGTGGGGATAACAAGCTTTATGTAGTGGGAGTGACAAGCTTTATGTAGTGGGGGTAACAAGCTTTATGTAGTGGGAGTGACAAGCTTTATGTAGTGGGAGTGACAAGCTTTATGTAGTGGGGGTGACAAGCTTTATGTAGTGGGAGTGACAAGCTTTATGTATTGGGAGTGACAAGCTTTATGTAGTGG
Organism: Chionoecetes opilio; assembly: GCA_016584305.1. Taxonomy (NCBI): domain Eukaryota; kingdom Metazoa; phylum Arthropoda; class Malacostraca; order Decapoda; family Majidae; genus Chionoecetes; species Chionoecetes opilio. The sequence continues at coordinate 817,009 of JACEEZ010021752.1, forward strand.
GAGTGACAAGCTTTATGTAGTGGGGGTACCAAGCTTTATGTAGTGGGAGTGACAAGCTTTATGTAGTGGGAGTGACAAGCTTTATGTAGTGGGTGTGACAAGCTTTATGTAGTGGGGGTAACAAGCTTTATGTAGTGGGGGTGACAAGCTTTATGTAGTGGGGGTAACAAGCTTTATGTAGTGGGGGTAACAAGCTTTATGTAGTGGGGGTAACAAGCTTTATGTAGTGGGAGTGACAAGCTTTATGTAGTGGGGGTAACAAGCTTTATGTAGTGGGGGTAACAAGCTTTATGTAGTGGGGGTAACAAGCTTTATGTAGTGGGTGTGACAAGCTTTATGTAGTGGGTGTGAGGCAAGCTTTATGTAGTGGGTGTAACAAGCTTTATGTAGTGGGTGTGAGGCAAGCTTTATGTAGTGGGAGTAACAAGCTTTATGTAGTGGGAGTGACAAGCTTTATGTAGTGGGTGTGACAAGCTTTATGTAGTGGGTGTGACAAGCTTTATGTAGTGGGGGTAACAAGCTTTATGTAGTGGGTGTGACAGCTTTATGTAGTGGGTGTGAGGCAAGCTTTATGTAGTGGGGGTGACAAGCTTTATGTAGTGGGAGCGACAAGCTTTATGTAGTGGGGTAACAAGCTTTATGTAGTGGGTGTGACAAGCTTTATGTAGTGGGTGTGAGGCAAGCTTTATGTAGTGGGGGTGACAAGCTTTATGTAGTGGGAGCGACAAGCTTTATGTAGTGGGAGTGACAAGCTTTATGTAGTGGGAGTGACAAGCTTTATGTAGTGGGGGTGACAAGCTTTATGTAGTGGGGGTGGCAAGCTTTATGTAGTGGGTGTGAGGCAAGCTTTATGTAGTGGGGGCGAGGCAAGCTTTATAGTAGTGGGGGCGAGGCAAGCTTTATATAGTGGGTGTGTGACAAGCTTTATGTAGTGGGTGTGAGGCAAGCTTTATGTAGTGGGGGTGACAAGCTTTATGTAGTGGGAGCGACAAGCTTTATGTAGTGGGAGTGACAAGCTTTATGTAGTGGGAGTGACAAGCTTTATGTAGTGGGGGTGACAAGCTTTATGTAGTGGGGGTGGCAAGCTTTATGTAGTGGGTGTGAGGCAAGCTTTATGTAGTGGGGGCGAGGCAAGCTTTATGTAGTGGGGGCGAGGCAAGCTTTATATAGTGGGTGTGAGGCAAGCTTTATGTAGTGGGTGTGAGGCAAGCTTTATGTAGTGGGGGCGACAAGCTTTATGTAGTGGGGGCGAGGCAAGCTTTATGTAGTGGGGGCGAGGCAAGCTTTATATAGTGGGTGTGAGGCAAGCTTTATGTAGTGGGTGTGAGGCAAGCTTTATGTAGTGGGGGCGACAAGCTTTATGTAGTGGGGACGACAAGCTTTATGTAGTGGGGACGACAAGCTTTATGTAGTGGGGGCGACAAGCTTTATGTAGTGGGGGGTGGAAACGTTAAGCTGCCACCACCACCACTACTTCCAAACAAAGACGCACCATAAAAGGAGATCAAATAAGAAATGATGGAAATCGTAACTCAATGAAGTTTAGCACAAGGATCAAATCACCATTCTCATCACCACTAGCGCATTCCAACACCACCATCATCACCACAATCACCACAGATAGATAGATAGATAGATAAATATTGAGTAACCACAGCATTAAAAATTACATATAATATCATTGACAAAAGCACATCATGTCTAAAAAGCAATCTTTCCCATAAATTATCGAGTAAAAAACTGACGTCTAACAAAGAATACTTCCATAAGAATACATCCATTCCTGTTCCGTCGACTGCGACTTCAAGTGCGGCGGTGGGACAACAGGTGGCAGCGTGTGCCTACAAAATGAGGGTAGACCATTATAGAATATCCATAAACTAATCAACACACAAAATTTATGAGACAGATCTACGACATAATGAGGGAAGGAGGGAAGGACCGAAGGGAAGGAGGGAAGAAGGGAGGGAAGGAATGAGGGAAGAGAATGAAGGATTAAAGGAAGAAAGGAGGAAGGATGAAGTTCTTAGTATTTGAATGAAGTAGGAACGATCGAGATGACAGACAAGACAACGCAATCACTGCAAACCTTCACCATTTCTTTTCTTCAAGACAATTTAAGCTCGTTTTATTACGTCATCAATCATATTTTTTTCTTTTCCTATGTTTCGTCCTTCTAAAAATACCTTCGTCTTAATGAACAAAATAACACCATGGCCATATTCACCATCAGCCATCACCATCATCACCACTACCTTATAATGTCACCACCCTCACCATCACCATCATCACCACTACCTTATAATGTCACCACCCTCACCATCACTACCACAACAATCACCACTGCCGTAATGTCACCACCCTCACCATCACTACCACAACAATCACCACACATCCCCATCATCACCATTAACTAACAAAATCACACCAAAGCTATCTTCACCATAATCATCACCATCATCATCACCATCATCATCACCATCTAAGAATCACTATTATCACCATTCTTCACCTCAGCCTCCTTTACAGTGGCAGTATTGATCGTTAACTGTTTAAAGGTGGTTGGCTAGTTAGGGGGGCTTGCTTGGTTGACCGGTTTAAAGTCAATCTTACGTGTGTGTGTGTGTGTGTGTGTGTGTGTGTGTGTGTGTGTGGTGTGTGTGCGTGTGTGTGTGTGTGTGTGTGTGTGTCTTTTCTCTTACATGTACAAGTTGTTTTAAATTTTATTCCTTTTTTCTCTTTTTATTTTTATTCCTAGTCAATAAGCCTTACGCCCCCCCCCTTACAGAACAGGCCGCACCCCCCCTTCCCCCCCATAAAAAGAGGCCGCACAACACCCCCCCCCCCCCCTTGCCTGTGTGGACTCCTAATCCCCTCCCACCCAAGGCTATTCTAGTTGTCCTCACGCCTCCACAACCCTCACCGTCTAGCACACAATTCTAACACTATATTCTAGTATCTGTATGTCACGCTTCTTCGATATTCAGTAGGATTCATGTTTACTTCAGAGTGTCCTTCTATGATAGCTTATTTCGGTAAAATATACAATGTGACTGGGGCTAGATTTTCAGACAAGTTCGATTTATTTTCGTTTAATATTTGATGCCTTCCCTCCTTCCCTCCCTTCATCTTTCCCTCCTTCCTTCCCTCCCTTCGTCCATCCTTCCCTCCCTCCTTCCTTCCCTCCCTTCATCCTTCCCTCCCTTCATCCATCCTTCCCTCCCTCCCTTCATCCTTCCCTCCCTTCATCCATCCTTCCCTCCCTCCCTTCATCCTTCCCTCCCTTCATCCATCCTTCCCTCCCTCCCTTCATCCATCCTTCCCTCCCTTCATCCATCCTTCCCTCCCTTCATCCATCCTTCCCTCCCTCCCTTCATCCTTCCCTCCCTTCATCCATCCTTCCCTCCCTCCCTTCATCTTTCCCTCCCTTCATCCATCCTTCCCTCCCTCCCTTCATCCTTCCCTCCCTCCCTCCTTCCCTCCCTTCATCCATCCTTCCCTCCCTCCTTCCCTCCTTTCATCCATCCTTCCCTCCCTCCCTCCCTCCTTCCCGTCCCATGTATTGTAATTCCATAGAGAATTACTAAATAGATATAGTTTTTTTCTGTGCTAACATCTCAACAGTGTGTTTTTTGTAATTCGTAAGTTAATGAAAAAATTTTATAATACACTTTTTAAACGTTTGCACTGGAAAAAATACTATCTCCATTTGAAAAAGCATCAAATCATAACCTAATCAAGCCCTAATACCTAACCCTCAAACTAACCTAACCTAACCTAACCTAACCCTCAAACTAACCTTACCTAACCTAGTCTAAGAAAATGTGAATGTTTGCACAACATTTCTTTGTTACTTGCACACTCGTTCTGACCTGTGTGGTTCGTATGTGTAGGTAAGGAAGTGATATTGTCCGTTCATAGGATTCAGTTTTGCGACATCCTTTCATGATTCCTGAATTTCTGTATTGAGCTTACCGTCTATGCCCGC
>JACEEZ010021752.1:825996-855996 GCA_016584305.1 Chionoecetes opilio
TTTGTTATTATTATTATTTATATTATCATAATTATTTTTATCTTTATTAATAATATTATTATTATTTTTTCAAAATTACCATTACATATTACAATAATCATTATAAGTATCATTATTATGATCATTATTATCATTGTTATGTTATCTTTATTATTACCTACCTATTATTATAATTTTTATTATTATTAGCTTCTGGTGTGCCGTGGATCGTAACTCCATCTGCCGGGCATATGCAAGGTGTTCATGAAATATTCTGTGCACAATAAAAGTGTTGAAAACACGCATTCTTTCAGTTTTTCTTTCTGATTCAGAATTAATTTGTAATATCTTGGTTGAAGAAGTGAAGGAAGGGGGGCGTGGAGGCAAGGACCCACTGCTGAAGGGGGCGTGAGGGCAAGGACCCACTGCTGAAGGGGGCGTGAGGGCAAGGACCCACTGCTGAAGGGGGCGTGAGGGCAAGGACCCACTGCTGAAGGGGGCGTGAGGGCAAGGACCCACTGCTGAAGGGGGCGTGAGGCAAGGACCCACTGCTGAAGGGGGCGTGGAGGCAAGGACCCACTGCTGAAGGGGCGTGAGGGCAAGGACCCACTGCTGAAGGGGGCGTGGAGGCAAGGACCCACTGCTGAAGGGGGCGTGGAGGCAAGGACCCACTGCTGAAGGGGGCGTGAGGGCAAGGACCCACTGCTGAAGGGGGCGTGGAGGCAAGGACCCACTGCTGAAGGGGGCGTGGAGGCAAGGACCCACTGCTGAAGGGGGCGTGAGGCAAGGACCCACTGCTGAAGGGGGCGTGAGGGCAAGGACCCACTGCTGAAGGGGGCGTGAGGGCAAGGACCCACTGCTGAAGGGGGCGTGGAGGCAAGGACCCACTGCTGAAGGGGGCGTGGAGGCAAGGACCCACTGCTGAAGGGGGCGTGAGGGCAAGGACCCACTGCTGAAGGGGCGTGGAGGCAAGGACCCACTGCTGAAGGGGGCGTGAGGGCAAGGACCCACTGCTGAAGGGGGCTGGAGGGCAAGGACCCACTGCATGAAAGGGGGCGTGAGGGCAAGGACCCACTGCTGAAGGGGGCGTGAGGGCAAGGACCCACTGCTGAAGGGGGCGTGAGGCAAGGACCCACTGCTGAAGGGGGCGTGAGGGCAAGGACCCACTGCTGAAGGGGGCGTGAGGGCAAGGACCCACTGCTGAAGGGGGCGTGAGGGCAAGGACCCACTGCTGAAGGGGGCGTGAGGGCAAGGACCCATGCTGAAGGGGGCGTGGGAGGCAAGGACCCACTGCTGAAGGGGGTGGGGGAGCGGCAAGGACCCACTGCTGAAGGGGGCGTGAGGGCAAGGACCCACTGCTGAAGGGGGCGTGGTGGTGAAATGGTTAAGAAACACTGGCCTAGTATATAATCCACCTTTGACGTCATGCCACGCTCTTCATCTTGCACGGTTCCAAAGTTTATATTCAAGAAGGTTATTTTTCACGGATCGAAAGTTTATTTTCAAGAGTTTTTTGTTATTATTTATAGGTGGTCTTACGTTTCCGGGCCATCGGTTAGGGTGGCGGGGGGCGTCCTCCAATGTAAGGGCGGGAGGGACGGCTGGCTGGGAGGTCAATAGTGCCGCGGTGATGGTGACCGCCTGCCGTGACTGCTGGTGACCGTGGCTTGCCGCTGATCTGGAGACCCCATCATATCTGGAGAAATGATGTATAGAGCTATGAAATGATGATGATGATGATGATGATGATGATGGTGATGATGGTGATGATGATGATGATGATGATGGTGATGATGGTGATGATGATGATGATGGTGATGATGATGATGGTGATGATGATGATGATGGTGATGATGGTGATGATGATGATGGTGATGATGGTGATGATGATGATGATGATGATGGTGATGATGGTGATGAGATGATGATGGTGATGATGGTGATGATGGTGATGATGATGATGGTGATGATGGTGATGATGATGATGGTGATGATGGTGATGTGATGATGATGATGGTGATGATGGTGATGATGATGATGGTGATGATGGTGATGGTGATGAGATGACAATTAAGATGATGATTGCTTGCTGATATGAATGATGTGATGAATGATGAATGTAATGATATGATGATAGTGATGATGATAATAGATAATAATAGTGAATGATAATGAATAAAGAAATGAATAGTGATAATAATAATGACAAAAAAGACAGCCACAAATGAATGGATAATGGTGCAGTGACTGCATCAGATTTTGAATGTTTAATATTGATAATTATAGAATTGAAATGTATGGTGATAATTTGTATATGTATGATGTGATCGGCTCTGTTATCGATGCTGTGTGCTCGATGTTTCTGATTGTCATGGTGTTGTGCTCGATCTGCTGCTTGCTGATGTGATTCGTATGTCGTTCTTGTGATTGATGATGATGATGCTGATGATCCGACCGATGAATGAGGATGATAGAGATTGACGCAAGATGTGATGATGTCATGATGACTGGATATGGGAAGATTTAGTGATCGATGATGTGTATGATGATATGGTGACTGTCGCTGACTGTATGTGGATGCTGTAGGATGAGGAGGTGATTGTGTGACGATGTACTCCCTCTGATGATTTATGATGGCTGACGATGATGGGATGAGATATCGTTGATGATGATGCTGTGTGGTGATCGATGTGTGATGAATATGATGATGACTTGAGTATGATTGATTGCTAAAATGATGTTCCGAGACTCGATTGAAACTGATATTTTCTTGTAATTTACAGGCAGAAATGTAATGCCCATCATCATAATCATAAAATAATACATTACACTAATGCTATTATATGACCGAAAGAAACAACCATGATAGCAAGGATACAAAATAGATAAAACATACCATTAACAACGGAACAGGGGCACGTTTTAAGAAAAACCCATTGTTTCAAGCACGCATCCAGGTTATACGTTGTAATGTGTTATTAATTGTTGAATGTAATTTGATCTGAATTTGTTACTATTCTGTGATACTGTTGTTTCTCTTGTGTCTGTTGTTTTGTGTCTTCTCTGTACGATCTCAGAAGAGTAGTCAGAGACTCTCTCTGCTCTTGGTCTGATCTGAACTGCACGATGTAAGAAGACTCTCGCTCCTCTCTCTGTCTCTCTCCACCCCAGACATAAAAAAGAGAAGAGCATACGCCGAAGATTGCACTGCCAAGCTGGAAGGGAAGAGATCTATGAGAGGCCAAGTGCTCTGCTATTCCAGTCCCGACCTTCCTGCATGATTTAGAATAGAGCCCAATATCTACGACACAACAACACCCTAACCATTACATACATCGCCTACACCATTAAAACAACCACAGCCACCCATGTTATTACCATGCTGATGCAACATTCCAGACGCGACTTAAGTATATCATTTGCTAAATACGTGCCACGAGTACTCCTGTGTGTGAGTATTCATCTATTGTATTTTACAGCCGAGCAATGCTCTTGCCCCGTCTCCATATCACATTTTACCATTCATCCTTATGCTTTGTGTTCGAGCACCACCCGGAGAGCAGGTCACAAATCCCGGCTAACACCCGGTACCCATTCACTGCTGGGTGGACAGGGGCTCGGGTTTTAAGGAAACAACCCATCTGTTTCCGCTCCGCCCGGGGATGATCCGCCCGTGTGTGTGTGTGTGTGTGTGTGTGTGTGTGTGTGTGTGTGTGTGTGTGTTTTGTGTGTTGTGTGTGTGTGTGTGTGTGTGTGTGTGTGTGTGTGTGTGTGTGTGTGTGTGTTGTGTGTGTGTGTGTGTGTGAGGTGTGTGGAGGTGAGAGAGAGAAGTGAGGAGGTAGGAGAGGAGGAGTAGAGGAGAGGAGGAGAGAGAGAGAGAGAGAGAGGAGAGAGAGAGAGAGAGAGAGAGAGAGAGAGAGAGAGAGAGAGAGAGAGAGAGAGAGAGAGAGAGAGAGAGAGAGAAGCGACAGCCATATTCCAAGTACCGCCTCCATGCATGATTTCAACTCAGTGACCCACATAAGGCCGCTACACACACACACACACACACACACACACACACACACACACACACACACACACACACAACACACACACACACACACACACACACATAATTACAACATTCCACACTCAACACTCCGCCAAGTTTCTCCTTCCTCAGTAACCTTCTCTCTCGTCCTTCTCTTCCTTCCTTCCAAGCATGCATCTCTACTACTATTCCTACCTTCCTTCCTTCCCTCCTTCCTTCACATCTTTTCATTCTTCCTTTCTTCCTTCCTTTTCTTCTTCCTACTTTCGTCTCAAGTAACCTGCCTTCCTTCCTTTCTCCTATATCTTCTCTCTATCCCCCCCTTCCCTCCTTCCCCTCCTATTCTTCCCTCCCTCTTCCCTTTCACAACATTAACTTTGAAAAGGAGAATGTGACATCAGAGAGTTCCGTTTCTGATTAGCTCTAGGGAGGAGGAGGAGGAGGAGGAGGAGGAGGAGGAGGAGGAGGAGGAGGAGGAGGAGGAGGAATACAATGACGCAGATGAAACGGGTGAGAAGGAGGATCCGAAAGAGGAGGAGGAGAAGGAAGGTGACAATGACGATGATAAAGACGAGGAGGAGGAGGAGGAGGAGGAGGAGGAGGAGGAGGAGGAGGAGGAGGAGGAGGAGGAGGAGGAGGAGAAGGAGGAGGAGGCATAGTGGGATCTCAGTTGCTGCTTATTGATGGAACTCTCTTGTTTTTTAGTTTTTTCTCAGAACTGTCTTTCTTTTCGCTTTCTTCATAATTTAAATTGTTGGAAGACGGAGCGCGCCATTTACCGCCTGTGACGTCACGAAGAATGGACGAGTTTCTGGTCGCCTGCCAACAGAACACGGAATAAAGGCAAGAAAGAGAGGCATAGCGCGTATCAAGACTAATGAACGAAGGGGATTATGGAAGGGGAGAAAGATTAAGACTTGAGATGGTGGAGTAGAAAATAATAATGCATGAGAATTCTGTGGATAGAAATATATAGAGGTGGACTGGATATTCGCATCCGCATCCACATCCACGAGTCATTTTAAATATCCGCATCCGCAGCGATGGATGCGGATAGTATGCGGATATTTTTAATAACTAGAGACTGTACATGCCGGTTGCAGAGAGAGAGAGAGAGGAGAGAGAGAGAGAGAGAGAGAGAGAGAGAGAGAGAGAAGAGAGAGAGAGAGAGAGAGAGAGAGGAGAAGAAGAGAAGAGAGAGAGAGAGAGGAAAAAAAGGAAAGAAGAGAGAGAGAGAGAGAGAGAGAGAGAGAGAGAGAGAGAGAGAGAGAGAGAGAGGAGAGAGAGAAGAGAGAGAGAGAGAGAGAGAAGGAGAGAGGAGAGAGAGAGAAGAGAGAGGAGAGAGAGAGAGAGAGAGAGAGAGAGACGCGAAATATGTGATGGTAAAAGAGGAATATTCTGGATTTCAGAGAGAGAGAGAGAGAGAGAGAGGGGAGGAGGAGAGAGGGAGAAGAGCTCGAGAATATTGTGGAAAGCGGTTGAGAAGAGGAGATGGAAGAGACGTATGGGGAGTGGTGCAGACGGAGAGGAGAAGTGAGTTGAGAGAGTGCATTGCGATAGGCGAAACAGATATGGAAAGTGTGAGACAGAGATGAATTTGTGGGACGTTCGGGATATTCCGGCTGTCTTGTAGAGTGAGTTGGACAGTGATTGGAGTGTATCATTCAGCATCCATGATCAATATTGTGGCAAAACTTTGATTGATATGTCGCCTGTTCGCTCCTGTCCCTTTAGAATATTGAGATAATCTTTCTCATCTCTTCAGCATCTTGAATTGTCAAATTTGTGGCTATACTTTTCTGTCTATGCATATTGAATATTTTACCCATCTCTTGCATCTTGAATTTCATAATCTTCGGTCTACCACTCTCTAGAACATTCCCATCCAAATACTCTCTCTCTAATCTGTCCTCGCATCCGTCCATCGACTCTCTCTCGCATCCTCCCCCTCTATACTCTCTCTCTCTTCTGTCTCTTCAGGTCATCTCCTCTCTCTCCTCTCTCTTCTTCTCTCCTCTCTCTCTCTCTCTCCTCTCTCTCTCTCTCTCTCTCTCTCTCTCTCTCTCTCTCTCTCTCTCTCTCCTCTCTCTCTCTCTCTCTGCCCTTTCCATCCTTGCCACTCAGCTTTTTATTGTTCCCGTCAGTAAACAAACCTCCAAGCCACTCTCCTTGACCTTCTTACTGTGTGTGTGTGCGTGTGCGTGTACGTGGGCGTGTGCGCGCGTGTGTGTGTGTGTGTGTGTGTGTGTGTGTGTGTGTGTGTGTGTGTGTGTGTGCGTGTGTGTGTGTTTGTGTGTGTCTCCTCTCTCCCTCTCTCTCTCTGATTACCTCATTTCTTCCTACTCCCACATATTCACACTTTAACCTTTATGTAATGTCTTGCCACCACGACGCCCCTGGTCCCCCTAGCGAGAGTGAAAGACGCGACCAGTCTGATGATACGTTGAGGAGCTAAAAAGAGACGTATGTGCATGCAGAAGGTGGAGGGGAGGGGGAAATGACCTCTTTCTTAGTGTAGGAAAAGTTCTCACGGCTAGTAACCAGGGTAGAACAATAAGTAACGGATTCAAGCCGGAAAAGCGTAATTTAAAAAAGGAAATAGGGAAAAACTGGTTCACAAATAGGGTGGTAAATGATTGGAATGGACTCAGTCGACAGGTAGTTAGTGCGGAGTCATCAGGGAGTTGTAAAAGGAGGCTAGATAATTTCATGGATGGGGATGAAAGGTGGACGTAGGTAGTGTTAAGTAACAGGAACTACCACGTGTAGGTCTCACGGCCTCTTGTAGCTTCCTTATTTTCTTATGTACTTTATGTATCTTAAGACCACTTGATGAGCTAAAAAAGACATATGTGCAGAGAGTGGGGGAAAAATTACCTCTTTCTCAGTGTGTCTTAAGGCCGGTTGATGGGCTAAAAAGATAAGGGGTATGCAGGAGGTGGAGGGGGGGGAATATAACCTATTTCTCAGTGTATCTTAAGACCGCTTGCTTTGGGTGGGCGATACATTTCTTCCTCCGAGCTCAAGATCCAAAATTTTGCCATAGATAACTTATGAAAATATGACTGTTTTCGTGAAATAAATGAATGGTAACTTAGGTCGGTTCAAAGTGAAGGAGAAATGAAGGTGAAAAAAATATATATATATAAAATCACAAATAAAAAAAGGAATGCTAATTTAGGACATTTAAAACTAGAGGAGAAATCTAGGTGAGAAATAAATGAATGAACGAATTCTACATTACAAAAAGGCGAATTATATTATTCATCAAGATATGTCATAGTATTACCTCCTCTTCTTTCTCAGCTTTTCATTTCACTATTTTTCATTCTATTTTTCATTTTTCGTTTTTTGTATTTATTATTCGGATATTGATTACCCAACAATGTTATGTTTCCTCTTTTTGCTCCGTTCTGTTATCTTCGTTCCCTGATCATTTTCTTTCTATTCTTATTTTCTTCTATCCTATTATCTCACCCTTCCTCTTTTCCTCATCTCTCCTTCTATTCTTATACTCCTCCTCTTTCTCTCCTCTCCTCTCTTTCTCATCTCTTCTTCCATTCTTGTCATTATCCAATTACCTCATCAGCCCAAATCTTTCTCATCTCTCCTTCTATTCTTCTCCTAATCTCTCTCCTCTTATTTCATCCTTCATTTTTCTCTCATCACTCCTTCCATTCTCATCCTTATCTCTCCTCTAACCTAACTTTCCCTACGTTTGTTTTCCCTATCTCTCTCATCTTTCCCTTCTCATACCTTCCCTTCCCTTCCCTTCTCTTACTCTACACTTCCTCCCTACCCACCCCACCCTACCTTACCTTACCCTAGTCACTCCCACCCTTCCCACCCTACTTTCCCTTCCCACTCCCACCTACTCCCACCCCACCTTACTTGTCCCACTCCCACCCTACCCACCTTACCTAACACTTAATTACTTCCCCCAGGTGCCTTCCCAATCGCACCCTACCTTACCTTACCTTATATAACACTTAATTGCTCCCCCACACATGTCCCTTCCTTCTCTTCCATCTTTCCATCCTTACCCACTCTACCTCAGGTACCTAACATTTTTTTTTTTTTTTTTTTTTTTTTTTACATTTGTGCCTATAGCGCCTGTGGGCAGTGGTGATCCAGGGCTCGGATGGTAGGCTCTGGAGGTTCACTTGAGGGCTGTGATGGTTGGTCCTCGCCTGTGGTGGCGCAGGCAGGATTCTTATAGTGACGCCTGTGATTAGAGGCTCATGCCGCCCCCCTGTGTCCTCCGATGCACTCGCAATCCAAGGTAGAGTTGATGGGCAGGGCATGTGGGTGTTCTTAGGCCACTCGACGGTGCAGAAAGGTTTTGGTTTTCTTCGGGGATCGAACTCGGGTCACCGAGAACGCCAGTCGGAGACCCTAACCACTCCGCTACCGCCTCCATTACTCCCCCTTCCATCTGTCCATCCTTATCCACCTTACCTACCCTAACATTTAATTACTCCCCCGCCCCCTTAACACTCAATCACTCCTCCACAGGTGCGTTCCTGTTCCCCTACCTGATCATGCTGGCGGTGGAGGGCATCCCGGTGTTCTACCTGGAGCTGGCCGTGGGACAGCGCCTCAGGAAGGGCGCCATCGGGGTCTGGAACCAGGTGAGGCGTGGTTAGGTGTGGGTCTAAATACCATATATAAGAGGTGTCCGGGAGGGTATTTTAACCCCTTCACGCCCAGATCTTTCCTTTGCTATAAAAAATTGTATGTTGTCGAGCCATGAACTTAAGAAAAGTCACTTAATATACCAAATTAGTTAGTCGACAAGGATACTTAACAGGTCATATCAATAAAATATTGCTTTTAGTCACTAAACATCGTCTAATGGTACCCAAATTACAATGGAAATTACACTCTGGGTCTCAAGGGGTTAAGTTTTAAATACCACAATTACCATCTAAATATCATATATCAGAGGTGTTGTTAAGGGTATTTTGAGTGTACAAAGTCGTATATGTAGGTGTGTGAGTGTGTGTGTTTAAATGATTGTGTCTCAATGCTCGAACCTTAATAAATTTTCTAAACAACTGGTTTTATGGATTATGGTCATGGATTTTATATTATCAGATACTTCGGTGACGATTGGACTACAATTTCACATTACATTTTGGTTTGCATTTATTTTCTTGACAAATTATTTCATGTTTATGTCATGTTCTGCAAAATGGAGGTCAATAAACAATCTGAATGTGAGTTTCTGTGTAAGTGTGTGAGTAAGTGTTTCTACCGTAGATAACACTATAGTCGCCAGTCACTTGCCACTGCACTAATGTCGCCAGGCGCAATATATTGCCAATTTTAGCATCACTACAGACTTTTATGTGCCACTGAAGACATATAGTGTGATGTACATAATATAAACTACTTTGCATGTCTCTTCAGTGGCACATAAAAGTCTGTAGTGATGCTATAATTGGTAATATATTGTGCCTGGCGACATTAGTGCAGTGGCGAGTGACTGGCGACTATAGTGTTATGTACGGTAGAGAACGAGTGAGATGAGTGTTTCTAGAGTTACTATTCTAGAGAACGGGAATATACGTCTGGGAGGGTATCTAGAGCGTACACAGTCGTATAGGTGTGTGAGTGTGTGTCTGTCTCCTGTCTGTGTGTATGTGTGTCTGAGAGAAAGAAAGAAAAATCGAAAAAAGGAAGGGAAGGAAAAAGTAAAAAAAAAAAAGGAAGTGCAAAGGGAAGGAAAAAAGGAAGCGAGGTCAGAATGCAGTGGAGAGGACGTATTAGCTTATTAGTATAGGAGTAATATTTCCCTTATTTTCTTACAATTACCATATAAATACCATATAGCGCAGGTGTTCTGTAGGGTATCTAAGGCGTACAAAGTCGTATAGGTGTCAGTAAACAATATAAATCTGAATTTGTACGTCTGTGTGAGTGTGTGAGTGAGTGTTTCTAGAGAACGAGTGAGATGGGTGTTTCTAGATTAACTATTCTAGAGAACGGGAATACACGTCCGGTGTCGCATAAAATTGGTAACGCCTCGAAATAAGTAGCGCCTTACCTCACACCCCCGCCGTTCCTTACTTATTTACCACAAAATACTCCTTTATAAGTGATTATCCAGTACGTGTGTAGTACTGTGGTTGCTGGAGGTACTGGAGGAGACAGGAGAAAGAGATTGCCGTATAACACTGTCACAAAACCATCAGCTGACGCTCTCACTCACAGAGACCAAAACTAATGAAAATGTTTTAGTGTCCCAGGTGAAATAGACAAGGGAGGAGTTGACAGGCGGGGTGTGAGGTAAGGCGCTACTTATTTCGAGGCGTTACCTATTTTATGCGACACCGGGACACCAAATGACACCAAGAAAGCTTGTATAGGAACTGTTTTCCAACTTCCACTAGAAATCTGGGTTCTCCTACCAGACTAATTGGCTAGAGACATTCCCATACCCATATATTATTGCAGAGAACGGCAACATGCGTCCGGGAGGGTATAGAGAGTGTACAAAGTCGTATAGGTGTGTGAGTTAGTGTGTCTGTCTCCCCTTGCAGGTGTCGCCCTACTGCGGGGGCATCGGTGTAGCCTCCGCCTTCGTCTCCTTCAACGTGGCTCTCTACTATAACACCATCATCGCCTGGTGCCTCTACTACCTCGCCGGGGTGGGTGACGTACTAAAACACACCCTCTCATTCCATCACAGAACCCATTATATTATGTTATGTCTCTACTACCTAGCCGAAGTGGGTGACGTATTGAAACACACCCTTCCATTCCATCACAGGGCCCATTTTATTATGTTCTACCCTTCAATTCCATCATAGAACCCATTTTATTATGTTCTACGCTTCAATTCCATCACAGAACCCATTTCATTATGTTCTACGCTTCAATTCCATCATAGAACCCATTTTATTATGTTCTACGCTTCAATTCCATCACAGGGCCCATTTTATTATGTTCTACGCTTCAATTCCATCACAGAACCCATTTTATTATGTTCTACGCTTCAATTCCATCATAGAACCCATTTTATTATGTTCTACGCTTCAATTCCATCACAGAACCCATTTTATTATGTTCTACGCTTCAATTCCATCACAGAACCCATTTTATTATGTTCTACGCTTCAATTCCATCACAGAACCCATTTTATTATGTTCTACGCTTCAATTCCATCACAGAACCCATTTTATTATGTTCTACGCTTCAATTCCATCACAGAACCCATTTTATTATGTTCCACTCTCTCATTCCATCACAGGACCCATTTACCATCTTCCACCCTCACATTTCATCACAGGACCCAATTTATGATGTTCTGTCTCTTCTACCTAGCCGGGGTGGGTGACGTACTAAAACACACCCTCTCATTCCATCACAAGTCCCTTTGTAATATGTTCTTTACTCTAGTCTACCACCCACAGCCCCGAAAATTCCCTTACAGGACACATTTTATCATGTTCTTTACTCCTTAAAATCTACACAACCCGCCCCTCTCACTCCTCCGTCCATAATCGTCCATTCTTTCACACATTTATTGACCTTTCTTCTTATTCCTTTATTTTACACATCCTCTACTTCCATCACAAGACCCATTCCATCATGTTCTATACTTCTTCCCACCATCCATGACCTAATGCAAGAGTGAAACAGCATATTCACTCTTTCATCCCTTTCACTGACATTTCCCGACCATCCCAGTCCTTCCCTCATGCCACTCCCATCCCCTCCTTCGTCTATAGCCCCTCCTCAACATCCTCCTTCCCTCCATTACCCCATCCCTCCATACCACTCCCTCCATCCCACTCCCCCCTTCCATCCCACTCCCTCCATCCCACTCCTTCCCTACTCCATAACCTCTCCTCAACCCCTAATAGCCCTTTTACAGCCCTACATTCCTTTCAATAGCGTGCATTAGCCCTCCGCAATCCTGCTTTACAATTCTCAGCGGTTTTAACAAACCCTTGCTTCCCCACTCTGTATCCTTTATGGGCCCTGCTTCCCCCTGCTTCCTTTATGGGCCCTTGCTTTCCCCTGCCCCCTGCTTCTCCCTGCTTTCCCCTGCTTCCCCCTGCTTCCTTTATGGGCCCCTGCTTCTCCCTGCTTTCCCCTGCTTCCTTTATGGGCCCTTGCTTCCCCCTGCTTCCTTTATGGGCCCTTGCTCTCCCCTGCTTCCCCCTGCTTCTCCCTGCTTCCCCCTGCTTCCTTTCTGGCCCCGCGGCTGCCCTCTCCCCATCGACTGGCTTCATTACCAGCCGTCACACCTCACAGGATTCGCTTTAAACCAACTATTGTGCGGTGGAAATATAATACATGGGATAGCCTTATGGTGTTTACGTGTGTGTTACAGTAGTGGTGTGGTGTTCTGTTACCGTGTATTTTCTATCTTGGTATTATGTTTTTTAAGCTTTTTTATTTATTTTACATCAAAACTATGCCGCCTTGATTTTTTTTTTTTTTTTCTTTTTTGGCACGAAAGTTCAGGCCGCCGTGGACATACTAAAAAAATCCATCCCATCCCGAGGAACTATACTTGTCCGGACATGTAGTAATCAAAAGAGGACATGCATAGGTAGGCTACACACTACCCGTTGCACTGCTGAAAATCCCTCTGTCATCTATGGGATTTGAAAATTGAACTTCCCTTCTCCCGTGATTGACCAGCTCGGCTACCACTACTCGGCTATCACTGCTCGGCTATCACTGCTCGACTATCACTGCTCGGCTATCACTGCTCGACTATCACTGCTCGGCTATCACTGCTCGGCTATCACTGCTCGGCTATCACTGCTCGGCTATCACTGCTCGGCTATCACTGCTCGGCTATCACTGCTCGACTATCACTGCTCGACTATCACTGCTCGACTATCACTGCTCGACTATCACTGCTCGACTATCACTGCTCGGCTATCACTGCTCGACTATCACTGCTCGACTATCACTGCTCGAGCTATCACTGCTCGGCTATCACTGCTCGGCTATCACTGCTCGACTATCACTGCTCGGCTATCACTGCTCGGCTATCACTGCTCGGCTATCCTGCCGCTATCACTGCTCGCTATCATGCTCGCTATCACTGCTCGGCTATCACTGCTCGGCTATCACTGCTCGACTATCACTGCTCGCTATCACTGCTCGGCTATCACTGCTCGGCTATCACTGCTCGACTATCACTGCTCGCTACACGCTCGATATCACTGCTCGCTATCACTGCTCGGCTATCACTGCTCGACTATCATCGCTAACTGCTCGGCTATCACTGCTCGGCTATCACTGCTCGCTATCACTGCTCGTATCACTCTCACTATCATGTGACTCATCTGGCTATCACTGCTCGGCTATCATGCGTATCACTGTGGCTATCACTGCTGCTATCACTGCTCGCTATCACTGCTCGGCTACACTGCTGTATTGCTGCATGCTCGACTACCTGTCGTAATGCTCGGCTAACTCCACTGCTCGGCTACCACTGCTCGGCTATCACTGCTCGGCTACCACTGCTCGGCTACCACTGCTCGGCTATCACTGCTCGGCTATCACTGCGATCACTTTCTAACGTTACATGTCACCCTACTAAAGGTTATCAATGTAAAGGGACTCAAAAATTCTTAGGCTTGCACTTGGACAGGTATCTATAATTTTATAATGGTCATAAGATGGGGTACTATTATATGCTATACAGTCTTCCCTTACCGCTGAGTGAGGGTATGGACTGGTTGACTGATGTACTGAGTGTATGTACCTATATTTTAAAACATTAAGTCCATCTGGTTACATTTGTCTCGATTCATATACCATCAGAATCAGGTGTATAAAAACAAAAAAATGAAAATATGAAGGAAAAAAGGGTATCAGGAAAAAAAGTTATTACTCACTGTATCAAAATTGGAACCGAAAATAGAAAGAAGAGCAAAAATTTTGAAAAAATCTCTCCTACACACTTTCTTCAATGGCAAGATTTCATGTAGTACTGAAAATCATAAGTTCCTCGAGTGCAAATTACGTACAGTATTACATATATTACGTATTGTATGTATTACGTATTGTATGTATTACGTATTGTATGTATTACGTATTGTATGTATTACGTATTATATGTATTACGTATTGTATGTATTACGTATTATATGTATTACGTATTGTATGTATTACGTATTGTATGTATTACGTATTATATGTATTACGTATTGTATGTATTACGTATTGTATGTATTACGTATTGTATGTATTACGTATTATATGTATTACGTATTATATGTATTACGTATTATATGTATTACGTATTGTATGTATTACGTATTGTATGTATTATGTATTGTATGTATTACGTATTGTATGTATTACGTATTGTATGTATTACGTATTGTATGTATTATGTATTGTATGTATTACGTATTATATGTATTACGTATTGTATGTATTACGTATTGTATGTATTACGTATTGTATGTATTACGTATTGTATGTATTACGTATTGTATGTATTACGTATTGTATGTATTACGTATTGTATGTATTACGTATTGTATGTATTACGTATTGTATGTATTACGTATTGTATGTATTACGTATTGTATGTATTACGTATTGTATGTATTACACATTAGTTTATCCCCTTCAGACCCAGAACGTAATTTCCATCGTAATTTGGGTACCATTAGACGATTTTTAGTGAATATAAGCAATGTTTTATAGATATGACCTGTTTAGTATCCTTGTCCACTAACTAATTTGGCATATTTAGTTACTTTTCGTAATTTTATGGCTCGACAACGTACAATTTTTTATAGCCAAGGAAAGAGCTGGGCGTGAAGGGGTTAAAGAGCACTATAACAAGCTGTAGAGATGTGTATGATGATGCAATGTGTACACCAGAAACTGTCCTCCTACCTTTGTGTTATTATGTGTCATCCTCTAATAGGACAAATAGTAATAATGACTGGATAAAAAAACCATGCATGAATTGGCGCTTTACACGATTTGTAGTCCATGTGATGAATAAAAAGTCGCATCAATAATTATCATACTAAGCAAGAAATATTGGAGAAAATTAATCAAATCTGGACACAGGAATATAACGCCACAAAAAGTCCAGGCTTCTTCAACGATGCTGTAGCCCACGAGTAATACAATAATAAAGTAATAGTCAATATGAAAGTACAAAGTAATACATGAGCACACGAACACACGATTTCTGAAGGGTAAAAGAGAGTTAATTCCTAAAAACAATACGATGGCGTGTATATGAAGTCCAACCCCCCTATTATTGCTTCCCTTATGGGCCCTTGCTTCCCCCTGCTTCCTTTATGGGCCTCCTTTATGGGCCCCTGCTTCTCCCTGCTTCCCCCTGCTTCCTTTATGGGCCCCTGCTTCTCCCTGCTTCCCCCTGCTTCCTTTATGGGCCCCTGCTTCTCCCTGCTTCCCCCTGCTTCCTTTATGGGCCCCTGCTTCTCCCTGCTTCCTATATGGGCCCCTGCTTCTCCCTGCTTCCCCCTGCTTCCTCCTGCTTCCCTTATGCCCCTGCTTCTCCCTGCTTCCCCCTGCATCCTTTATGGGCCCCTGCTTCCTTTATGGGCCCCTGCTTCCTTTATGGGCCCCTGCATCCTTTATGGGCCCCTGCTTCTCTTTGCTTCTCCCTGCTTCCCCCTTGCTCATTATCATTTATATCATTATTTATACATTTTATCATCATCATCTATCATTATTGGGGTTTATTTGTTATGCTGCTATGAACACATTACCATAATACTCTAAAACCATCTTCGTGTCCAAAGCATTCAGAAAAAGTTTAAATATTCAGGTTATTAATTATCTCAACAAAGATTATTCTATTAAAGTGCAAATTTTACGAACACAATGTGAGCGCCGAAAAAAATACTTTCTTTCCTTTAGATAGAAAAACATTACAGTCATGCTGGCCAAGACGAATTCTTTTTAAGTTATAAAAAAATATTGGACAATAAACAAAGCCAAGGGAATCATTCTAACCAACACTCCCAATCATTCTAACCATCACTCCCAATCATTCTAACCATCACTCCCAATCATTCTAACCATCACTCCCAATCATTCTAACCATCACTCCCAATCATTCTAACCATCACTCCCAATGCAACACTTAGCACGCTGTTAACTAGATATTGCCCATTCATCATTCCCCCATTACCAATCTATCATTATTGCCCATTCATCATCATCCCCATTAATCATACCAATTTTTTCCTCCTTCGTATTATCATTAGGAAAAAATTATAAACGCAAAATATGTCCTTTCACTCTCTCTCTCTCTCTCTCTCTCTCTCTCTCTCTCTCTCTCTCTCTCTCTCTCTCTCTCTCTCTCTCTCTCTCTCTCTCTCTCTCTCTCTCTTCCTTTCTATAATCTCTTACTGTCTCCTTTATAGTGACTTGCAACTAAACGGGCTTTTTGTTACTTTTATTTTTACCCTGGGCCTGTCCCTTGTCATGAAAAAAAAAAAGTGACAAATGAATAACAAACCTTTCTCCCTTTTTACTTCTTTATACTTCCCTAACTTCTGTTTTTACCCCCTAACTTCTCTTTTTTACCCCCCTAACTTCTTTTTAACTTCTTCTTTCCCTACCCTAACTTCTCTCTTCTCTGCCCTAACTTCCCTCTTTTCTCCCCTAACTTCCCTTTACATATTGTCTTGCGTAAACTTCCTGTATATTAAGATTTTTTTTTCCTGGCATCATTTTCCTATTAATATTTTGTATGTTTTTTTTCTTTCTGTGTGTGTGTTGTCATCTTTCTGAAGTTTCGCCTTTTGCCCTGTAACTATAGTCTATTTTTTGTAGCCATGCGAAAATTCCATTCTATCTGAAGGTCTCATGCTTAAAGTTATGCCTCTGTTTACCTGATAATAGGGTTAACTATGATAAAATACAACTGAAATTTAGAAGAAGCGTAGTATTTCCCACTTCTGGCATCAAATATCAGTCAGTAAGCAGCAAGGGGACAGGATTTTTCACCTTGTTAAATAAAAGACTAACCTTTTCACTCCCCTTTCCCGACAGAGCTTTCGCAGCCCCCTTCCCTGGACAGAGTGCCCCAAGACTTACTACAGCAACAACTCATTCAGAGAAGTGAAGGAATGCGCGGTAGGTAAAGGAAGGGGCGACTGTTATGTGCTATGTAGCGGCATGTGTGTGTGGTGTGTGTGTGTGTGTATGTGTATGTGTGTGTGTGCGTGTGTGTGTGTGTGTGGGTGTGGGTGTGTGTGTGTGTGTGTGTGTGTGTGTGTGTGTGTGTGTGTGTGTGTGTGTGTGTGTGTGTGTGTGTGTGTGTGTGTGTGTGTGTGTGTGTGTGTGTGTGTGTGTGTGTGTGTGTGTGTGTGTGTGGGTGGGTGTGTGGGTGTGGGTGTGGGTATGGGTGTGTGTGTGGTGTGTGTGTGGGTGTGTGTGTGTGTGTGTGTGTGGGTGTGGGTGTGTGGGTGGGTGGGTGTGTGTGGGTGTGTGGGTGGGTGGGTGGGTGGGTGTGGGACCGTGGGTGTGTGTGGGTGTGTGTGTGTGTGTGTGTGTGTGTGTGTGTGTGTGGTGTGGGTGGGTGTGTGTGTGTGGGTGGGTGGGTGGGTGTGATAAAAGGATGTGTGTGATGTATCCTCCTTCTCCTCTTCCTCATTTCTCCTCCTCCTCCTCCTCCATCCGTGGGGACTTGATAGAAACCTTTAAGATCCTAAAAGGATTTGATGTCATTAATCAAGAGAACCTATTCGAGCTTTCAACTCAAGTGACAACAAGAAATAATGGTTTAAAACTAAACGGTCAACGTTGCATCACCGATCTCCGTAAAAATGATTTCAATGTTAGAGTCGTTGATCGATGGAACAAGTTACCAGCAAATGTTGTCAGAGCCAACACAATAACTACATTCAAAAACAGACTTGATGCGCACTGTAAAGTAAATGGGTATTGATAGTGCGAATTCGTATCTAGTCCCCCGTATCGATTAGTTGTAGTGGTAGTGGTAGTTGTAGTTGGTATTTTTCATATCCTATCATTCTGCACTATGAAACTTCCATGTTCCTATCCTCTTTAGGGACATGGTATCATTTTCCAACTGTTTTCTTACAAGTAGTTGATAGTTAGTAGTATGTAGTGCAGCAGATACCCTCGTTATGGACCAATAGGTCTCCTGGTGTCTGTTATTCCTATGTAATCCTATGTAATCCTCCTCCTCCTCCTCCTCCTCCTCCTCCTCCTCCTCCTCCCACTGTTAATTAAGTCGCCCAAAAACCCACCCGAGCAAACTCACACCAACAAATTTACAGGACAATCACATTACAGGATTGCAAACTTTTCCCGCACGGTAGGCACTCATAAGGAAAACGAGTGATCTCAGAGTGGGCGAGTAGAAGAACAGAAAGTAGTAGTAGTAGTAGTAGTAGTAGTAGTAGTAGTAGTAGTAGTAGTAGTAGTAGTAGTAGTAGTAGTAGTAGTAGTAGTAGTAGTAGTAGTTACAGTAGTAGTGCATGCAGGCGTTTGCTGGCTTGCTTGCTTGTCTTGGTAGAGGAAGAAGGTTGATGGTGTGTGTGTGGTGAGTGTGGTGTGTGGTGGTGTGGTGTGTGTGTGTGTGTGTGTGTGTGTGTGTGTGTGTGTGTGTGTGTGTGTGTGTGTGTGTGTGTGTGTGTGTGTGTGTGTGTGTGAGTGAGTGAGTGAGTGAGTGAGTGAGTGAGTGAGTGAGTGAGTGAGTGAGTGAGTGAGTGAGTGTGAGTGAGTGATGAGTGTGATGAGTGATGAGTGAGTGAGTAAGAGTGAGTGTGGTGTGTGTGTGTGTGTGTGTGTGTGTTGTGTGTGTGTGTGTGTGTGTGTGTGTGTGTGTGTGTGGTGTGTGAGTGAGTGAGTGAGTGAGTGAGTGAGTGAGTGAGTGAGTGAGTGAGTGAGTGAGTGAGTGAGTGAGTGAGTGCAGTGAGTGTGTGTGTGTGTGGTGTGTGTGTGTGTGTGTGTGTGTGTGTGTGTGTGTGTGTGTGTGTGTGTGTGTGTGTGTGTGTGTGTGTGGTGTTGTGAGTGAGTGAGTGAGTGAGTGAGTGAGTGAGTGAGCAGTGAGTGAGTGAGTGAGTGAGTGAGTGAGTGAGTGAGTGAGTGAGTGAGTGAGTAAGTGAGTGAGTGAGTGAGTGTGTGTGTGAGTGAGAGGGTGTGTGTGAGTGAGAGGGTGTGTGTGAGTGAGTGAGTGAGTGAGTGAGTGTGTGTGTGTGTGTGTGTGTGTGTGTGTGTTTCAACCCAATAATTCTCTCTACATACATAAGTTCCCTCAGTGTATAATATAGTATAGTATATCCTCACCCTTCCCCCTTTATGTCTTAACAGCAATCCATAAGCTACCCTTGACGTATTTACATCCCTCCTGCCTTCCCCCCTACCCCGTGTATAATATAGTATAGCATATCCCTTCCCTCCATCCCGTATGTCTTAACAGCAATCCATAAACCCAGGCTGATATACCTCCCTTCCTCCTGCCTTCCCCTCCTACATACAAATAGTATAGTACCTATGTTTTCACCCATCCCTTATGTCGTACAAGTCCATAAACCCAACCTGACGTATCCCCTTCTCATTGATTGCCCCATAACTCAAAATAATAAACTGACTCTAAAAAAACAGTGATGAACCACCAGGACATATTTTCACCTGGTAATAACTAAAAATAACAATAAACTCTAAAAAAAAACAATAACTAAAAATCACACGGCCATCGATGTCCTCCCTCTCTATAGTATAGCCTCACCCTTTCCTTATATCGTATTATGTCCCTTATGTTCCCTTATGCCTTATGTCCCTTATTAAATTATAGCAGCAGTCCATAAGCACCACCTGACCTATATGTCCTTCCTTTAGCAGTCCATAAGCACCACCTGACCTATATGTCCTTCCTTAGCAGTCCATAAGCACCACCTGACCTATATGTCCTTCCATTAGCAGTCCATAAGCACCACCTGACCTATATGTCCTTCCATTAGCAGTCCATAAGCACCACCTGACCTATATGCCCTTCCTTTAGCAGTCCATAAGCACCACCTGACCTATATGTCCTTCCATTAGCAGTCCATAAGCACCACCTGACCTATATGTCCTTTCTTTAGCAGTCCATAAGCACCACCTGACCTATATGTCCTTCCATTAGCAGTCCATAAGCACCACCTGACCTATATGTCCTTCCATTAGCAGTCCATAAGCTACCTATCCTATCCTAAGTCCTATATCCTAAGTCCTATATCCACCTGACCTATAATTTTATGTCCCTCCCTTAACAGTCCATAAGTACCTACCTATCCTATGTCGTCTTCCTAAGTCCTAACATCCTAAGTCCTTCATTAAGTCCTAAGCACACTGACCTAAGTCCTTCCATAGAGTCCATAATCCTATAGTCCTCCATTATCCTAAGCAACACCTACTATATGTCCTGTCCTTAGAGTCCATAAGCCATACCTAATGTCCTTATTATCCTAAGCATCACTATCCTATTGTCCTTCCTAGCATCCTAAGTCCATGACCTATATGTCCTCATAGTCCTAAGCCATATCCTTATGTCCTTACCTAAGTCCTAAGCTACCTATCCTATCCTAAGTCCTATATCCTAAGTCCTATATCCACCTGACCTATAATTTTATGTCCCTCCCTTAACAGTCCATAAGTTACCTATCCTATCCTAAGTCCTATATCCTAAGTCCTATATCCTAAGTCCTATATCCTAAGTCCTATATCCTAAGTCCTATATCCTAAGTCCTATATCCTAAGTCCTATATCCTAAGTCCTATATCCTAAGTCCTATATCCTAAGTCCTATATCCTAAGTCCTATATCCTAAGTCATATATCCTAAGTCCTATATCCTAAGTCCTATATCCTAAGTCCTATATCCTAAGTCATATATCCTAAGTCCTATATCCTAAGTCCTATATCCTAAGTCCTATATCCTAAGTCCTATATCCTAAGTCTTATATCCTAAGTCCTATATCCTAAGTCCTATATCCTAAGTCCTATATCCTAAGTCCTATATCCTAAGTCCTATATCCTAAGTCCTATATCCTAAGTCCTATATCCTAAGACTTATATCCTAAGTCCTATATCCTAAGACTTATATCCTAAGTCCTATATCCTAGGTCCCATATCCTAAGTCCTATACCCTAAGTCCTATATCCTAACTCCTATATCCACCTGACGTACTATACCACTCCCCTCCCTTCCCGCCCTACAGAAAAGCAGCCCCACGGAGTATTTCTGGTACCGCGACACCCTGGACATCTCTCCGGACATCAACACCCCTGAGCGCTTCAACTGGAAGATCGCCCTGTGTCTGCTAGTGGCCTGGGTGCTCACCTACCTCTGCATGGCTAAGGGCATCGCGTCCTCAGGCAAGGTGGGTGTTGTAAAGGAGGATAGAAAGAAGTGATAAGTATTTAATTGAGGTTAAAAGGGAAAGAGGAGATGTACGTAGTTATGTTGTGAGGAGATAAGATTACATTAGGGAGGAAGAGAAAAGTATGGAGAGAGAGAGAGAGAGAGAGAGAGAGAGAGAGAGAGAGAGAGAGAGAGAGAGAGAGAGAGAGAGAGAGAGAGAGAGAGAGAGAGAGAGAGAGAGAGAGAGAGAGAGAGAGAGAGAGAGAGAGAGAGAGAGAGAGAGAGAGAATTTGAAAGAAAAGACAGGAAAGTAAATTGTATTGAGGTGTGTTAAGCAGGTATGTATGTAGTACCGTAGATAACACTATAGTCGCCAGTCACTTGCCACTGCACTAATGTCGCCAGGCACAATATATTACGAATTTTAGCATCACTACAGACTTTTATGTGCCACTGAAGACATGTAGTGTGATGTACATAATATAAACTACTGTGTATCATCTTCAGTGGCACATACAAATCAGTAGTGATGCTAAAATTCGTATATATTGTGCCTGGCGACATTAGTGCAGTGGCAAGTGACTGGCGACTATAGTGTTATCTATCGGTAACGTGAATGGGGGTGTGAAAAGTGTGAGGGGATGGGGTGAGGGGAATGGGGTGATGGGTGATGGGGTTGAGGGGATGGGGTGAGGGGATGGGGGAATGGGGTGAGGTGGGGATGGGGGTGAGGGGATGGGTGAGGTGGGGGATGGGGTGAGGGGATGGGGTGAAGGGGGATGGGTGTGGGAGGGGAATGGGGTGAGGGGGATGGGGTGAGGGGATGGGGTGAAGGGGATGGGGTCTTATGGGGGATTTAGGAGTCGTGATATATAAAAGGTGAGACTGAGTTGGAAAGTTGAAAGTTGAAACTGAGGTGGAAATGTGTGGGTGTTCTTCTCTCTCTCTCTCACTCACACTCACTCTCCTCTCCTCCACCTCACTCTCACTCAACTCTCATCTCACTCGCAATCCTCTCACTCCTCCCTCTCCTCTCACCGACCTCCTATAGAGCGACTAATCTAGCCAGAAACGGTAAATTTCACCGACTCATATCTTCTCCACACTTTCACTTCACCACACCTAAACTCACACAACTACACTACACACTACACCACCAACACACACACTACCGACAACCTACACTTCACACACACACAACCACACTTCACACAACCTACACTTCACACAACCTACACTGTCAACACCTTACTAATGAACTAATCACACACTCGTTCACCACCTCGATTCAAAACCTACACTATTACGAAACTAACTTCAACAAACTACATTACACATCCACACTTCTTTCCCTACACTTCACAATCTTCACTTCACCAACAACCTACACTTCACCGACAACCTTCACTTCACCAACAACCTACACTTCACCGACAACCTACACTTCACCGACAACCTACACTTCACCAACAACCTACACTTCACCGACAACCTACACTTCACCGACAACCTACACTTCACCGACAACCTACACTTCACCGACAACCTACACTTCACCGACAACCTACACTTCACCGACAACCTACACTTCACCAACAACCTACACTTCACCAACAACCTACACTTCACCGACAACCTACACTTCACCGACAACCTACACTTCACCGACAACCTACACTTCACCAACAACCTACACTTCACCAACAACCTACACTTCACCGACAACCTACACTTCACCACACCTACACTTCACCGACAACCTACACTTCACCAACAACCTACACACTTCATTCACCGACAACCTACACTCCACCGACAACCTACACTTCACCGACAACCTACACCACCGACAACCTACACTTCACCACAACCTACACTTCACCACAACCTACACTTCACCGACAACCTACACTTCACCAACAACCTACACTTCACCAACAACCTACACTTAACAACCTACGACCTACACTTCACCTACACTTCTTAACCTACAACCTACACTTCACCTACAACCTACACTTCACCTACAACACTTCTTAACCTACAACCTACACTTCACCTACACTTCACCGACACCTACACTTCACCGACAACCTACACTTCACCGACAACCTACACTTCACCGACAACCTACACTTCACACAACAGCCTACACTTCACCGACAACCTACACTTCACCGACAACCTACACTTCACCTACGACTTCACCGACAACCTACACTTCACTGACAACCTACACTTCACCGACAACCTACACTTCAACGACAACCTACACTTAACACCTACGACCTACACTTCACCAACAACCTACACTTAACAACCTACAACCTACACTTCACCGACAACCTACACTTAACAACCTATACGACCTACACTTCACAACACCTACACTTCACCGACAACCTACACTTCACCGACAACCTACACTTCACCGACACCTACACTTCACCAACACCTACACTTCACCACACTAACTCACGAACCTACACTTCACCGACAACCTACACTTCACTACACTTCACCGACAACCCTTAAAAACCCTTCACCGACAACCTACACTTACACCTACACTTCACCGACAACCTACACTTCACTGACAACCTACACTTCACCGACAACCTACACTTCACGACAACCTACTCACTACAACCTACACTTCACCGACAACCTACCTTAACAACCTTACACACTACACTTCACCGACAACCTACACTTCACCGACAACCTACACTTACCGACAACCTACATTCACGACACCTACACTTCACCGACAACCTACACTTCACTGACAACCTACACTCAACAATCTACGACCTACACTTCACCGACAACCTACACTTCACAACCGACAACCTACACTTCACTTACAACCTACACTTCACCGACAACCTACACTTCACACAACCTAC
Source organism: Chionoecetes opilio (assembly GCA_016584305.1). Lineage (NCBI taxonomy): Eukaryota > Metazoa > Arthropoda > Malacostraca > Decapoda > Majidae > Chionoecetes > Chionoecetes opilio. The sequence continues at coordinate 850,262 of JACEEZ010021752.1, forward strand.
AACACCTACACTTCCAACCGACAACCTACACTTTACAACCTGACAACCTACACTTTCACCTTACAACCTACACTTCACGTACAACCTACAACCTACACTTACACTTACAACCTACAAACACTACTTAACCCAACCTACACTTTACAACCTACAACCTACACTTCACTTACACACCTACAACCTACAACCTAAAACTTTACAACCTACAAACCTACACTTCACTTACAACCTACAACCTCACACTTTACAAACCTACAAACCTACACTTTCATACAACCTACAACCTAAAACCTACACTCACAACCTACAACTACACTCTTACAACCTACATACCTACACTTTACAACCGACAACCTACATTCATTACAACCTACATACCTACACTTTACAACCTACAACCTACACTTTCAACCCTTACAACCTCACCTAATTTTACAACCTACAACCTACACTTTACACAACCGACAACCTACATTTTACAACCGACAACCTACATTTTACAACCTACACTTTACAACCTACAACCTACACTTTACAACCTACAACCTACACTTCACTTACAACCTACAACCTACACTTCACTTACAACCTACAACCTACACTTTACAACCTACGACCTTCTCTCTTGCCCTTATATTCACCTGACCACATATACCTAAGGCCTATGTAACCTACTTTCTAAATCACCAATCACCTCTTCAGCCTAAGATCTAGTACATATCTAGTATTCTCTCTGTTATTATATATATTTCCCGCCAAAAAACATCTATATTCTTGCCCCTTGAAATGTTTTGGTATAGGAAGAGGTACTAAGTGGTAAGTGGTTTCATTGTAGCCTACCATTCACTGATCTGCTATGATGACCTTTAATGCATGGAGCCGGGTATTATGTGTGCCAGGGTGGTGTTAAAGATGACCACGAGGATAGCAGAGGACAATGCAAGACAATTTATCATCAATAAGAAAGGAAAACGATGGAAAAAAGTAAACAGAAAATTATGTGAAATGTTGAAAATTATGTTATGAAAATTAAGTCGGAGAAGTGCTGTCATGGAAGTTTTACTGGAAAATATGTGTTGTCAGAAATTTTACTGGAAAGAAGTGTCAGAAATTTTACTGGAAAAGAAGTGGTCACGGAAATTTTACTGGAAAAGAAGTGGTCAAAAATTTTACTGGAAAAGAAGTGGTCACGGAAATTTTACTGGGAAGTGTTTTCATGGAAATTTTACTGGAAAAGAAGTGGTCACGGAAATTTTACTGGAAAGTGTTTTCATGGAAATTTTACTGGAGAAGAAGTGGTCATGAAAATTTTACAAGAAAAAAAGTGGTCATGGAAACTTTACTGGAAAAGAAGTGGCCATGCAAATTTTATTGGAAAATAAGCGCTTTCATGGAATTTTTACCGGAATAGAAATGTTGTCACATATATTTTACTGGAAAAGAAGTGTTGTCACAGAAATTTTACGGGAAATTATTTACTTTCATGGAAATTTTACTTGAAAAGATGTTGTCATGGAAATTCTACTGGAAAAAAAATGCTAACATGGAAATTTTACTGGAAAAGAAGTGTTGTCATGGAAACTTTACTGGAAAAGAAGTGTTGTCATGGAAACTTTACTGGAAAAGAAGTGTTGTCATGGAAACTTTACTAGAAAAGAAGTGTTGTCATCGAAATTTTACTGGAAAAGAAGTGTTGTCATGGAAACTTTACTGGAAAAGAAGTGTTGTCATGGAAATTTTACTGGAAAAGAAGTGTTGTCATGGAAACTTTACTGGAAAAGAAGTGTTGTCATGGAAACTTTACTGGAAAAGAAGTGTTGTCATGGAAACTACTGGAAAAGAAGTGTTGTCATGGAAACTTTACTGGAAAAGAAGTGTTGTCATGGAAACTTTACTGGAAAAGAAGTGTTGTCATGGAAACTTTACTGGAAAAGAAGTGTTGTCATGGAAACTTTACTGGAAAAGAAGTGTTGTCATGGAAACTTTACTGGAAAAGAAGTGTTGTCATGGAAACTTTACTGGAAAAGAAGTGTTGTCATGGAAATTTTACTGGAAAAGAAGTGTTGTCATGGAAACTTTACTGGAAAAGAAGTGGTCATGGAAACTTTACTGGAAAAGAAGTGTTGTCATGGAAACTTTACTGGAAAAAAAGTGCTGCCATGGAAACTTTACTGGAAAAGAAGTGTTGTCATAGAAGTTTACTGGAAAAGAAGTGTTGCCATGGAAACTTTACTGGAAAAGAAGTGTTGTCATGGAAACTTTACTGGAAAAGAAGTATTGTCATGGAAACTTTACTGGAAAAGAAGAGAAAAACGAGAAAAGAGAGAAAAATGAAACTGAGTCCTTTGTTTTGACAGGATAGATGTGAACTCTTAAAACACGAAGTCAATAACATAATAATAATGATAACGAAACATAACATTGAAGGTATATAGCAAGACGGCAATGGCCTTCAAAATAATCCTGTCTTCCATACCATAACCTTAACAGCCTGTGCTACCTTAACATTAATGCCTCTGTCCTTTATTTTACCAGATATGATTTAAACATCGATAGTCATATTATATCTGTATTTGCAATTTAGTCGTATTATGTCGTATTATTCTATAGTCTGTATTATGTCTGTCATATTCTATATCTGTATTCTATTACATACTCGTCTGTGCTACTTAAGTAATGTCTGTATTATATTCTCGTATTTAATCATATCTGTTTTTTCTCTCTGTATTTAAGTCTATCTGTCTTTTTCTCTCTGTATTTAGTATATCTGTCTTTATCTCTGTATTTAGTCATATTGTCTTCTCTTATCATGTCTTGTATTTAAGTCATATCTGTCTTTTTCTCTCTGTATTTAAGTCACATCTGTCTTTTTCTCTCTGTATTTAAGTCATATCTGTCTTTTTCTCTCTGTATTTAAGTCATATCTGTCTTTTTCTCTCTGTATTTAAGTCACATCTGTCTTTTTCTCTCTGTATTTAAGTCACATCTGTCTTTTTCTCTCTGTATTTAAGTCATATCTGTCTTTTTCTCTCTGTATTTAAGTCACATCTGTCTTTTTCTCTCTGTATTTAAGTCACATCTGTCTTTTTCTCTCTGTATTTAAGTCATATCTGTCTTTTTCTCTCTGTATTTAAGTCATATCTGTCTTTTTCTCTCTGTATTTAAGTCACATCTGTCTTTTTCTCTCTGTATTTAAGTCATATCTGTCTTTTTCTCTCTGTATTTAAGTCATATCTGTCTTTTTCTCTCTGTATTTAAGTCATATCTGTCTTTTTCTCTGTATTTAAGTCATATGTCTTTTTCTCTCTGTATTTAAGTCATATCTGTCTTTTTCTCTCTGTATTTAAGTCATATCGTTTTTCTCTGTATTAAGTCATATCTGTCTTTCTCTGTATTTAAGTCAACTGTCTTTTTCTCTCTGTATTTAAGTCACATCTGTCTTTTTCTCTCTGTATTTAAGTCATATTGTCTTTTTCTCTCTGTATTTAAGTCACATCTGTCTTTTTCTCTCTGTATTTAAGTCACATCTGTCTTTTTCTCTCTGTATTTAAGTCATATCTGTCTTTTTCTCTCTGTATTAAAGTCATATCTGTCTTTTTCTCTCTGTATTTAAGTCATATCTGTCTTTTTCTCTGTATTTAAGTCATAGCTGTCTTTTTCTCTCTGTATTTAAGTCACATCTGTCTTTTTCTCTCTGTATTTAAGTCATATCTGTCTTTTTCTCTCTGTATTTAAGTCATATCTGTCTTTTTCTCTCTGTATTTAAGTCATATCTGTCTTTTTCTCTGTATTTAAGTCATATCTGTCTTTTTCTCTCTGTATTTAAGTCATATCTGTCTTTTTCTTCTGTATTTAAGTCATATCTGTCTTTTTCTCTCTGTATTTAAGTCATATCTGTCTTTTTCTCTCTGTATTTAAGTCATATCTGTCTTTTTCTCTCTGTATTTAAGTCATATCTGTCTTTTTCTCTCTGTATTTAAGTCATATCTGTCTTTCTCTCTATATTTAAGTCACATCTGTCTTTTTCTCTCTGTATTTAAGTCACATCTGTCTTTTTCTCTCTGTATTTAAGTCACATCTGTCTTTTTCTCTCTTTATTTAAGTCATATGTCTTTTTCTCTCTGTATTTAAGTCACATCTGTCTTTTTCTCTCTGTATTTAAGTCATATCTGTGTTTTTCTCTCTGTATTTAAGTCACATCTGTCTTTTTCTCTCTGTATTTAAGTCATATCTGTCTTTTTCTCTCTGTATTTAAGTCATATCTGTCTTTTTCTCTCTGTATTTAAGTCATATCTGTCTTTTTCTCTCTGTATTTAAGTCATATCTGTCTTTTTCTCTCTGTATTTAAGTCACATCTGTCTTTTTCTCTCTTTATTTAAGTCATATCTGTCTTTTTCTCTCTGTATTTAAGTCACATCTGTCTTTTTCTCTCTGTATTTAAGTCATATCTGTCTTTTTCTCTCTGTATTTAAGTCACATCTGTCTTTTTCTCTCTGTATTTAAGTCATATCTGTCTTTTTCTTCCTGTGTTTAAGTCATATGTCTTTTTCTCTCTGTATTTAAGTCATATCTGTCTTTTTCTCTCAGTATTTAAGTCACATCTGTCTTTTTCTCTCTGTATTTAAGTCACATCTGTCTTTTTCTCTCTGTATTTAAGTCATATCTGTCTTTTTCTCTCTGTATTTAAGTCATAGCTGTCTTTTTCTCTGTATTTAAGTCACATCTGTCTTTTTCTCTCTGTATTTAAGTCACATCTGTCTTTTTCTCTGTATTTAAGTCATAGCTGTCTTTTTCTCTGTATTTAAGTCACATCTGTCTTTTTCTCTCTGTATTTAAGTCACATCTGTCTTTTTCTCTCTGTATTTAAGTCACATCTGTCTTTTTCTCTCTGTATTTAAGTCATATCTGTCTTTTTTCTCTCTGTATTTAAGTCATAGCTGTCTTTTTCTCTGTATTTAAGTCACATCTGTCTTTTTCTCTCTGTATTTTTAAGTCATATCTGTCTTTTTCTCTCTGTATTTAAGTCATAGCTGTCTTTTTCTCTGTATTTAAGTCATATCTGTCTTTTTCTCTCTGTATTTAAGTCACATCTGTCTTTTTCTCTCTGTATTTAAGTCATAGCTGTCTTTTTCTCTCTGTATTTAAGTCATAGCTGTCTTTTTCTCTCTGTATTTAAGTCACATCTGTCTTTTTCTCTCTGTATTTAAGTCATAGCTGTCTTTTTCTCTCTGTATTTAAGTCACATCTGTCTTTTTCTCTCTGTATTTAAGTCACATCTGTCTTTTTCTCTCTGTATTTAAGTCATAGCTGTCTTTTTCTCTCTGTATTTAAGTCATGCTGTCTTTTTCTCTCTGTATTTAAGTCATATCTGTCTTTTCTCTCTGTATTTAAGTCATACTGTCTTTTTCTCTCTGTATTTAAGTCATATCTGTCTTTTTCTCTGTATTTAAGTCATATCTGTCTTTTTCTCTCTGTATTTAAGTCACATCTGTCTTTTTCTCTCTGTATTTAAGTCATATCTGTCTTTTTCTCTCTGTATTTAAGTCATAGCTGTCTTTTTCTCTGTATTTAAGTCACATCTGTCTTTTTCTCTCTGTATTTAAGTCAATCTGTCTTTTTCTCTGTATTTAAGTCATAGCTGTCTTTTTCTCTCTGTATTTAAGTCATCTGTCTTTTTCTCTCTGTATTTAAGTCATATCTGTCTTTTTCTCTCTGTATTTAAGTCATCATCTGTC
>JACEEZ010021752.1:865996-870996 GCA_016584305.1 Chionoecetes opilio
CAGAAAAATCGGAAGGTGTGAGTGAGAGAGTGAGTGAGAGAAAGCTATGAGTGAGAGATAGAGAGAGTGAGAGCAAGAGAGAGAGAGAGAGAGAGAGAGAGAGAGAGAGAGAGAGAGAGAGAGAGAGAGAGAGAGAGAGAGAGAGAGAGAGAGAGTGTGTCGCAAAAAATATAGAGAAAATCTGCCTCAGTAGAATATCGGGAAACATACTAAATGCATTGTAGCTTATCGGAAAATAGGAAAATATTGAAGGGTGTGACAAAAGAATAGGTAGTAGTAGTAGTAGTAGTAGTAGTAGTAGTAGTAGTAGTAGTAGTAGTAGTAGTAGTAGAGTTAGTAGTAGTAGTAGTTGTAGTAGTAGTATAGTAGTAGTAGTAGTAGTAGTAGTAGTAGTAGTAGTAGTAGTAGTAGTAGTAGTAGAGTTAGTAGTAGTAGTAGTAGTAGAGTTAGTAGTAGTAGTGGTTGTAGTAGTAGTAGTAGTAGTAGTAGTAGTAGTAGTAGTAGTAGTAGTAGTAGTAGAGTTAGTAGTAGTAGTGGTTGTAGTAGTAGTAGTATAGTAGTAGTAGTAGTAGTAGTAGTAGTAGTAGTAGTACTTAGTAGTACTCTCCTTCTCCTCCTCCTCCTCCTCCTCCTCCTCCTCCTCCTCCTCCTCCTCCTCCTCCTCCTTCCTTCTCTCCATCTCCTTCCTTCTCTCCACCTCCTTCTTTACTTCATTCTTGCATTACCCATTATTCCTCTCTTCCTTTCTTTTAATTAAGTATATATTTTCTTCCTACCCTCCTTCCTTCCTTCCTTCCTTCCTTCCTTCCTTCCTTCCTTCATCACTTTCTGACGCCCTCGTGTCTTCACTCAGTCACTTATACAGCTCCGTTTTTCTCTTGCTTTCATTTCCTCTTCACCACTTTCATACTCTCTCTCTCTCTCTCTCTCTCTCTCTCTCTCTCTCTCTCTCTCTCTCTCTCTCTCTCTCTCTCTCTCTCTCACACACACACACACACAACACACTGTGCCACACACACAGTAGTAGTAGTAGTAGCAGTAGTAGTAGTAGTAAAAGTAGTAGTAGTAGTAGTAGTAGTAGTAGTAGTAGTAGTAGTAGAAATAGTATAATCAAAATAATTCTTAATGTTATCCAAATCAATATTAATATCATTATCATTACCATTACGATCATTATCATCATTATTACTTTCACTATCATCATCAACGTCATTATTTTCCTGATTGTCATCATAACACCAATTTCCATTTTATGCTCCCTCTCTTTATACTCTCCTCCCTTGGGGCTGGATAGGTTCATGGATGGGGATGAAAGGTGGATGTAGGTAGTGTTAGGTAACAGGAACTACCTCGTGTAGGCCTCACGGCCTCTTGTAGCTTCCTTATTTTCTTATGTTCTTCTTATGTTTTCTCGTTATTCTTACTTCATTTTCCTTTTCTCCTACTACCACCACCACTACCACTACCACCACCACCACCACCATCACCACCACCACCACCACCACTACCACCTCAAGCTCTACTATATAAACCAATCTTTTTTTAGTTAAGTTAGTTTTATTTAAGTTAGGTTAGGTTAAGTTAGGTTTTTAATATGATGACTTTTTTTTACCTCTATGTTAAATATTTTAGACGGCGGGTCACGTCAAGAAGTCTTACGGCGGATTAGCATAGCCCACGGTGTTATGGACTCGCTCAGCAGGAGTATTTGGCGTTGTCGGTACCTGTGCAGAAGGATAAAGATCCGGATGGATCTTCAAGTCGCTTGTGATCCCTGTCTTACTCTATGGATGTGAGACATGGACACTAAATAGCGACTTGAAGAGGCGAATCGATGCCTTTGGTAATAAGTGTCTTCGCAGAATCATGGGTATCGCTGGGATGATTACGTGTCAAATAAGTGATTGCACCGTGAGACTGAATCAAGGCCTATTACCTGCATAGTCCGTCAGCGCCAACTTCGGCTATATGGGCATGTGGCACGTTACCCTGAAACCGATCCTTCCCACCGGGTTGTATCTGTAAGAGACAATCCGGCGTGGAGGAAGCCAAGGGGGCGCCCACAAGGCTCGTGGCTGGGGCAAGTTGATGTTTCTTGCCGAGAGCTGCTTGGTATGGGAAGGGAGCCTGCATGGGGACTCGTGCGTTGTGCCCCCGGGAGTGGCGTCGTAGGGTGGGCCAGGGTTTTTTCTAGAGATGAAAGATCCTGGGGTGGGCGAGGCAACGCGCCCCCCGGCGTATGTCCCCAATGATTTATTGATATGTTAAATATAATAGAAAGTAATGGCACTGAACGTAATCTCATATCCACAGTGGACCAAGATTCTGGACCCGACGGTATGGCTTGAGGCGGGCACGCAAATCTTCTTCTCTCTGGGCCTGGCGTTCGGCGGCCTGATCGCCTTCTCCTCCTACAACCCCGTGCACAACAACTGCTTCCGCGACGCCGTGGTGTGCGGCCTCATCAACTGCTTCACCGCTATCTTCGCCGCTGTCGTGGTCTTCTCCGTGTTAGGTGAGTGGGTTTATAGTGCGCTGGTGTATGTGTGTGTGTTAAAACTACGTTGGTATATGTGTGTTAATACTGCGCTGGTGTATGTGTGTGTTAAAACTACGTTGTTGTGTGTGTGTGTGTATGTGTGTGTTAATACTGCGCTGGTGTATGTGTGTGTTAAAACTACGTTGTTGTGTGTGTGTGTGTATGTGTGTGTTAATACTGCGCTGGTGTATGTGTGTGTTAAAACTACGTTGTTGTGTGTGTGTGTGTATGTGTGTGTTAATACTGCGCTGGTGTATGTGTGTGTTAAAACTACGTTGCTGTGTGTGTGTGTGTGTGTATGTGTGTGTTAATACTGCGCTGGTGTATGTGTGTGTTAAAACTACGTTTTGTGTGTGTGTGTGTGTATGTGTGTGTTAATACTGCGCTGGTGTATGTGTGTGTTAAAACTACGTTGTTGTGTGTGGTGTGTGTGTATGTGTGTGTTAATACTGCGCTGGTGTATGTGTGTGTTAAAACTACGTTGCTGTGTGTGTGTGTGTGTGTGTATGTGTGTGTTAATACTGCGCTGGTGTATGTGTGTGTTAAAACTACGTTGCTGTGTGTGTGTGTGTGTGTGTGGTGTGTGTGTGTTAATACTGCGCTGGTGTATGTGTGTGTTAAAACTACGTTGCTGTGTGTGTGTGTGTGTGTGTGTATGTGTGTGTTAATACTGCGCTGGTGTATGTGTGTGTTAAAACTACGTTGTTGTATGTGTGTGTGTGTGTGTGTGTGTGTGTTAAAACTAGGCTGGTGTATGTGTGTGTTAATCTTAGTTGTGTTTACAAGGTTTGAGCTATACTAGTTTGGTTCTTTAATAATTGTGCACTAAATCTTCCTGTATGTTATCACTGCATAAGGCTACTGTCTGGCAGCAGATTACTACAGCAAGTATGTCCATTTATACATCAAGAAATAAACAACGTGTAATGAGCACACAAGCAGCGCTAAATACTGTACGGAGAGGCCCAGGGGTGCAGCGGGGCTCATATTCCTCCCTCCCATACACATCTATCACTAACTAAGCCCACCCTCCCTATCTATCCCTTCTCCCTATCTTATCTCCCTACCTATCCCTTCTTCCTCACCTTCCACACCTTCCCTGGGGCCTGGGGAAGCGATGGGGCAAAGGTGTTGATCCACAGCGCAACGGGGGCTCGGATGATGCAAGATTACGGCGGCGAAAGATCATTAAGTCAAACGTGTACTTATGGCGGAGCAACAGTGTGTACGGCAGGGCGGGCAGGCAGGGAAGGGGGACGGGAGGAGAGACAGGGGGGAGGCGAGAAGAGACAGGGGAGAGGCATGCAGGGAGGGGAGCAGGCAGGGAGGGGGGAGGATAGAAGGGAGGGGGGAGATGACGCGAGGCCCCTGTAAGATAAGTACCGTACCTAGCAACAAGCGTTTTCTGTGATATCCAACGTGAATAATCATGTTGTTACAGTTCAGCCAACATGTTATTAAAGAGAAACCACATTTTGTCCCTCAATATTGTACTTCCAGTCTGCTTTTGTGCCATTAGAGACCCATACGTGATGCTGTACCCCCCACACAAGGCAGAGGGTCGTGCTTAACTAATAGTGCCGCGTGATACCCGAAACCACACCAATAAAGTGTACTGCGAGGCATGGGAACAGAGTAATAGGAAGAGTCGTGAAACTTGATCAAATACGCGTTGGCACCTTTATAAAGCTACTCTCACGCCCTCTATCATCGTAACGCATAACTATATCACACACTCCCTGACTTTTAATGGGTAGCTATTGTAAATCTTAAATACCCACTCATGATAGTTATAAGGTATTGTTTCGCTCATACTGATGTTATGTATTACTATTGATTATCTTGCCCACAGTCTGTGATCTTACCTAACAATTTACTCCTAGTACATGTGGTGTACAGTACATTATAGTGTACTGTACTCTCTCTCTCTCTCTCTCTCTCTCTCTCTCTCTCTCTCTCTCTCTCTCTCTCTCTCTCTCTCTCTCATCCCCCCCCCACACCCACCCACCCACCCACCCCCACCCCACCCCCACACACCCACCCACACACACGCCCACACCCCCACCCACCCCCATACATACACACCCACCCACATACCCACACCCACCCACACACACCCACACACCCACACCCACACACCCCACCCCCCCACACCCACACACACCCCCACACACCCACACACACCCCCCACACACACACCCACCCCCACACACACACCCACCCACCCACCCACCCACCCACCACCCACACACACACCCACACCACACACCCCACCACACCCCACCCCCCCCACCCCCACACACCCACCCACCCCCACACCTCCCCACACCCACACACACCCACACACACCCCACACCCCCACACACCCACACCCCCCCCCCACACCCACACCCCCCCACACCCACACCCACCCCACCCACCAACCCACCCCACCCCTTACTATACCACCGTACATATTTTT